>JAAFCE010006156.1:2920622-2984606 GCA_013389805.1 Trigoniulus corallinus | reverse complement strand
AAGTCAGGGACAAGGTTAGGCAGAAAAAAGGACGAAGTCAGGGACAAAAGGATTCGGGTCAGGAACCCATTTCCTCAGTAAACACTTGGGAACACGGGCCATGCTGTTGGACAATTTTAAGCAGCTCAGACAATGCCATATCTCCTGCTTATTTAACGTCGACCTATATCTATTTCTCCAGGCAATTTCTTTTATAAACTGTCAGAAGAAAATGAGGGGGCGAACTGCTAAACCTTGTAACCTCATCAGTCTGCATGAAAACTTCAACTTGGGTAGAGAGGGTTCCTTTTACGTGGTGATGACATCGTTCCCACCACACTTTACAGGTACAAGTACGGCATACCTTACTCTTCCGCTGAAAGAAACTAATCACGTTTATTAGCCTCGAACTCAAGAGTGAAGTACATCACTAAACCCAAAAAATCCCCAATAAATAATTAAGGAAAAGTCCCCAAAAAATAATTAAGGAGGTAGCTAGGCTTTTCTCTCCTTGATCTCCTTCCCCTGCCCCAGTATTGACACAGACTGTGAGCCTTCAGTTTAAAAGTTTCCGGCAAGCTACACTGTTGTGAAAGACATTCTCCGAGTCTAATGACCGTCAAGTTCCAACCCATTCAGGGGCATCCCAGAAACAGCTACCTGGCCTAAATGTTTCACAGGGATACCAGGGAAATGAATGGGTGTTGAACACGTCACTTTCAAGGTAAAGTCATAGCTTTCACTAATCATCATCGAATCTACAGCATATCAAAGTTCCTGTTCCTAATTTAGGTCCATCGCTCCAACCCCTTACAACGCATAAAAGTGCCCACCTAGGACAGCTCAACGTCCCCACAAGAAGGCGTTGGATTTAATCATTACCAAGAAAAATAATACACACCTTTGCGAATCAACATCATTAAGAACCAACAGGTGTTACAATCTTGACACGTTTTGTCAATAAAAGAGGAGACAAACCTGGAGTGCCATATTGGTGTGGAGGAGTAACTCCAGCTTGGACTGCACCGTGACTGGGTAACACATTGATATCCTGATATCCTGCTTGATGGGGAAAACGGGTTGCTGCAAAACCTTGAACTAAAAAAACGTCATGCTCATGCATCACATACACAACATGCCCAAAAAATAATCATTAAAAAAAATTAAATGCTCAGTGCTAAGCATCCTACAGGTAGAAAGCACAACGGCGCTCTTTAACAGAATTCATTAATAGAGAGTTGCAAAACAGCTGCACTAAAGGCACGCAGAACAATAAAGCTACTTGTTCTAGCAAATAAAAATAACTTGCACGAACAAAATTTCATATTATGTCTAGTCAAACAGCAGCCATTCTGATTTATGTTACACATCACAAATCACCAACAATACATCTAAAAGCGCGTCTTCCCTAAGTGGACTGGCTACAGGTCTGCTGTTGGTTCCGTGGTGTTTTTAGGGCTCTTCAACTAAAAGGTCATTAGAGGCCTGTCCACAGTTCTAAATCAGAGACTGCACAGACACAACACTAATGTGACGATTGTTGGGTATTAGCGGTAGCCAGTTTTCCCAAGTGGCCACCCATGTCAGTAATAGCTGGGGTTGCGTTGCCTAACTTTAATGATCAAACGAGAACTGGTGTGTCCAACGCAATAAGCCGCTCCTTTACACATCTGCGAAATCTTTTGTGAACGCCATCAACACTATACCAGGCACACTTTGGTGTTCCCCTTTCATCCCAAACAATTCACATGTATTGGTCAGGATAGATCCTGAAAACATTGACTTATGCCTAGTTCCGTATTACCACACTTCAACGCTAATCACGTCGCCACTGATGACATTTTGATGACGTTTTGTGCTAGTGCGTTATGAAGGACCGCCAGCGCAATTCCTTAAGTGCAGCGCTTTATTTGGAGTCACCGCCGCGGCCGTCATCTCTTACATTATCCTCCGCCATTTTTCAAGCAGACAGCTCAACCGCCAGCCAATCAGAACGCAGCGTGACATGCGGGACGCAACTACCGTCACGCATAGCTGCTCTGCGACACCCCAAGTAGCAGTGTGACGTCACCATTTTTTGTGCTGTGTCGTCTGATTCAACGGTAATAGCGTTAACGCGTGGGCATACGGAACCAGGCATTAGGATATCCACTATGCAGGCCACCGAGACGAGGGAAATGCCAATACCATTTGTTTCGTTGGTGCTTTAGGGCCCTTCAACTATAACCGTCATTAGAGCCCCGTCCACTGCGTAGCTCTAATGCAGACTGCACACCCACTATGCTGATGCGACGATTTTTGGGTATTATCGGTACCCAGTTTTCCCAAGCGGCCACCCAATTGACTACTGCTTAACTTCGTGATCAGATGAGAACTGGTGTGTCCAACTCAATCCAGCCGCTCTCTGCTAATACCCAGAAATCGCGGTAACAGCGAAATGGTTAGAACTATGCAGTGAGCGGGACTCTAACGACCAATGTTTGTGGCAGGTTTGGGCCTGGGGGTTCTAGGCTTCCACTCCCGCCTATCTCCCACCAAGTCCCCATCCACCCCACACACCTAACCTTACGTACAATTTATTGGTCTTTGCCATGATTCGAAGTATTGAACCTCAATCAAAACTGCTTTTCTTTTGGCGTAAGTCAGATACAGGAAGGACTCAAAATTCTAACTGCCACGCAATGCCGGATTTAGATATTAAGAGGTCCTAGGCTATTTCAATTTTGAGGCCTTTTTCAAGCCTGTGTGAGGCCCTTTTCTTAAGTTTTGAAGCCTGCTAAGTGTTGAGGCCCTAGGCTTCAGCCTACTTAGCCTAGTGGTAAATCCGGCACGGCTGCCACGCCTCCACGGACCAAGTCACTGCCAAGCCTACCATAACAAGGCGATCCAAAACTTTTACCGACATTCCAATCATTGCAGGAACTTTGGTACCGCAGCATTCACATTTCAGCTACTTGCATTCTCCTTTCGTGGCTCTACCTCACTGACCAACACTCTGAACCACGCAGCATAGCCGGCCTTACCACTCCCCTAGAAAACTTCCCTTTCAACGTTATGGGGGCCTTACACCGCAACACTTATCCAAGGTATTTAACCTGGGCACCTTAGGAACCACTTCGCTTCCTGAGACAACTACACTACTTTGTCCCTGTCCATTCCACTTGAAAACTAGATACTCTGTCTTCATGTTTACATTCAGCCCTTCTATGACTGTCCTAATATCATTCAGGCCATTTTGTGCATTTTCTTCGGAGTTCCTAAGCATCCAACACGTTGTCAGAAAATGCCATGCACTGGGGTGCCCATTTCCCTACTCCAGCCAACAATTCGTTCACAAGCAGAAGGAAAGGGTATGGACTAAGAGCTGAACCTTATCTACCCAAACCTTCACGTGAACCACAAAACGCTTATGGCTGATAGTGATTTCAGCGAGGGGAACGGCCAAATATCAATAGACGAAATTCAGTTAAACTTCACGTTAAAATCGTCAATCGGTGAGGCATGTGACTTTTTCTAGGCACACGATGAACCCCTCTCACTGGATACTTACGGCACTATTGCCTTATCGCAGCAAATCTATTAAAGGGATTCACTTGTTTGAAAGAAAGGAGTGACTTCAACCTGAAATCAACCTTCTGAGCCTATCTAAAGGTGGTCCTCCAAAAACGCCGACTGGTGATTAGTGATATGTCCAAAAGCAGACTAGTTGGGAACATACTTTACAAATAAATAGCATCACGAATGTAATACTCACCTGTGGAACGGTTTCCACTTCCATGTATCCTTTGTGACGGCACAAAATTTCTACAATAATAGAAAATCACATAGTCAACGCACAGTACTGCCCAAAAAAGCTTCACCCCTTAATTAACATTTCTACTAACGGAAGGTGTACTGAAGATATCGGTTATACAGAAAAAGCAACTCCTAACCTTTTTCCCACCTATGGCAGGGTCGAGTACCCATCTTGTCCCCCTGAATGGGGATCTATCAAAGGTGATCTATCGGACAGTGTTTTTCCGCAGCCGGTTGCAGACCACAGCTGCAACCCCTAAGCGCATTTATTGTCGGTCTACTGTTCTTTGGGGTATTCCAACGACGCCAGGGGGCAGCTCTTACACCTGGCAATTTTGCCTCATCTATTCGTTGCATAGTAGAGAGAGCTCTTTTATTTGTAAATGGCATTGAACACCACATGGGACTTCGGTTTTACTTATCATCCAAAGGAAGGCGCAGTGGAGGCATCTCTCTCGCCCAAAAGAAGGCAACCCACCTAGGTCAAGTATCGAACCTAGAACCACTGCTGCAGTTTCCAAGCACGCTACTCACTGCGTTACCTAGGCGGCATGTACCCATTACTGTGGGGGTTTTCTGAAAATGGTGACATGTATGAAGTGTACCAATAAAGGGGTGTGGGTGTAACCATATAGGCGAAAAATCGGTACCGATATTAGCGGTGTACACATAGAGTGGTTACACTGTGGTATCAAAATCGTTACACTTACACTCCTCGATCTGCTGGCAAAACAACTCTTGTACACGTTTTGAGATGAACATCTTTACAATGACGTATTAAACGATGAATGTTTTGAAATGGCCTAAAATAAAAAAAACATTTCAAGGATAATCATCAGCAAGTTAGGTGATGTGAAACATGATTCACTCTCATCTCTACTTACGCCATATTCTTTTTCAGTCGGGCACAGTTGTCCCAAAGGCACTGGAAATCTCCATTATCTAAATCAGAAATTCAATCAAGAAATCAGAAATTCATCGAAAAATGCAACCAAATTGATAGTATCTACTGCTACCGTGGTCTACAGAAGTGGAATTTGACATACTGGGTAGTCAAATTTAAACAGGTAACTAGAACCCAGAAGACCATCGAAAATAAGCCTCCTCCGCCCACCATGCAAACAAGAAGCAACCTGGGATCACACTGAGCAACAAGGAGCAATTTGGGTGCACAATAATTTACAAAATGCAACCTGGGATCAAACTGAACAACAAGGAGCAATCTGGGTCCCAATGATTTGCAAAATGCAACCTAGGATCGTAATGAATAAAGAGAAGCAACCTGGGGTCACATTGAGCAACAAAAAGCAATTTGGGGCCACACTGAACAACAAGAAGCAATCTGGGGTACAAAGCAACCTAGCATCACAATGATTAACAAGAAGCAACCTGGAGGTCACACTGAGTAACAAGAAGGAACATGGGATCACAGCGAGTAACAAGAGGCAACCTGGTGACCACAGTGACTAAAAAGAAGTAACCTGGTGACCACAGTGACTAAAAAGAAGTAACCTGGGGACCACATTGAGAAACAAGAAGCGACCAGGGATATCTGACATTGCTTTTGTGACACCTAAGCGCGATGGTAAATCCAGCATTATAGGCAATTCTCAATGAGCCCTTAGCAAGGTGCTCATTTCAAATTTTTGTTCCCCTTTTACTTTTTCTTGGTTGCATCCCTGAAAACAGCTGTTCGCAAATAGATGTGTTGACAACAAGAGATGTCATAGATAAGGAGTAGACTGTTTTTCAGGGTTCTTTACCACTTATCCCTTCATCACTCTTTGTCGTCTTCTCCACAATAAATTAGACTGCCCTAATTACTTCAAGAACTGAATTTTTCGGGTGCTAGGACGCCGGACGCGTTCTATGGTTCTTTTTGATTCCTCTCCTCATCGTCACTCAGTCCTTAGCAAGGCCCAAGAGGACTTCAACGTTTCAATCTGTCTTGGGATGCCTTTCTGGTGGCAGCCAAAACTTTTCGACGTCTTCTTCCATGACCTAACCCCTTACCCCTACCCTATCCTCAACCTCCACTGGGTTCGTCCCGTTATGGTTTGATAGGCCTTTCCCCAACCCCTACCTGTTTCCTCTCATGGGAGCTTAACTAACTACACTCAATCAAATTTAGAGCTAAGTTGTAAGCAAAAGAAAAACCAACAGTAGTTCAAAACTGTGACGCTGGAACACCATTTCTGGAAACCGTTCTGCGTACAAAGTAAAGACCTTTTTAAACAATTTGCTGTATAGTAGATTGTATATAAAGTGACCAGATTTTCAAGAGGGCAAAGCGGTACGGGGGCTTTTGGCGAGTGCCCCCCAGTAGGGGTCCCCCCAAGAGCAAAGAACAAAACTTGCGACTTCGATACCACTTCAACCATCCCCAATGATTCTATGGGTCACAGGACGGGTCCAGCACAGGATGTCCGATGTTTTAATTTGATGCAGACGATGATCAGTTGCCAACCAAGAAGGATCATTCTGTGTGGGTACTCTGTACACGTATTGCATGACGAGTGAATGCTTCTGAGACGTTGCTGACAAAGTGGGACAAACGGGCGTCCCGCCGGGACAAGAGGGGGACGGCGGGACATGAAGTCTGAAATCGGGACGTCTGGTCACACTAGATTATATCTTGGCATTACTCACCAATATGATGTTTATATATTTATTTATTCAACTGAACATTGATCAGACCCGTCTCGGTGGCGTGATCACGCACGTTAACTTGAATTTTTTTAATGATCAACCCTTTAATGCTACACAGGGGTACTGGTATCATCATCACACCCTTATCCAGCCTGTGGCAGGGTTGGGTCCGTGGGTCCATTGAACATGCTATGACTGGGAACACCCCAGCCAGGGGTCTAAAACCCGCAGGAATATTGTCCGGTTGTCTGTGTGGGGATGCCGGCCTACCACACTGTTCCAACACCACATTTTACAACCAAAATATAAATGTTGGCAGGTAAATTAACGCTTTGTCAGTTTTAATATTGCATGGTGTCTGACCTATTGCACAACAACTATAATGCAATAAGGAATCAGGCTCATGTCTGAACAGAGGTACTGGTGTACCCCAGGGATTTTCTTCCTCCTCTCTGTTCTGTGGGTTACCCTGGTACAATGCGATTCACAGTATTTTCACATGATAGGTTGAACTTCCTAATAAGTCACAGTCGTGTAAACTACGCTTTAGTGCAGATATTGTTGAAAGAAAAGTTTCAAAGAGAAAGTATTCTTTAGCATTTAAATTGTTGCAGTTGAGAATGATAGTAATCGTCCTGTGGCTAAACCTCTACAGTTATCTGAATCTAGGGTAAGGATTTAAATTTTAAATAAACCATTGATTATTTTTCTCAATTTCATTTTGCCAATAAATTCAGATGCGAGAGTGGCATCAGCAAAAATCAAAATTAATGAAATCAACTTGTCCGGCTAAAAAGTTTCCATTTATAAATTGAAAAAAATAATAAACGGCGCAAAAAAAGCCTTAAAAAAAAAAAACAAACAAAAACGGCGCGCCGTTTATTAGAATAATTACGGTATGCAAATCGGCAGTCGGCTGCGCAAAACGCTGTCCTTTTGTTCATTCTAGGAGATAATAGTTGGATACCCAACCCTTCCATATGCGGAAAAAGGGTTAAGAGTTACTTGCTTTTGCAAATGAACATTGATCGACTTCAGACCGCGTAATGTTAGGTGATTGAAAATCGTTTCCTACTCCAGATTGCTGCAGGGCTGAGACGAGCACATCTGTCAGTTGGGGCATGCGAAAATCTTGCCATTGACTCGCCAGTCAAGAAAAGCTGAAGTGGCAGGCAGGCAGACGTGGGGATGGAGCAATAATGGTCTGGGAGAGGAAGAGGTAGCAGCTACCCGCCTAGTAGGTAGTGGGGCAGGGGCGGATCAGGGGGAGCACTTCAAAAAAGTCCTCCCCAAATATTTTTAAATATTCAGAATCCCTTAGTATTAATATAGCTAGCAATTACAATAGGTCCTCGACTGTCCCCAGTTGTAGATTGGACTGGCAGTATAGAAATGGAATAGCAAATGCAAAATTGCTTCATGAATTGCAAAGTTAAGTTGTGCATCAGTTAAAATATGCGCCCCATTGAGGCGCTGAGGGGGGAGCAATTGCTGCATTGCTACCCCTCTGGATCCGCCCCTGTAGTGGGGCCACGGTATCCAGTGATAAGAAGTCCAACGATCATGTAACCGGCTACAAATTGTCCAACAGTTGATTGCATAAAGAAGTTTGGGACCAATCAGCATTTTAAATAAATGGTGGATGAGGTCAGGATATCGGAAGATATCTCCCATCCTCTTAAATATTGGCAAACGGCTCTTAATTGAAAGATAGAGATGATTGACATGCATGGGAGCTAAGGTGGTTGCCGAGCTTGATAATATTGCATCTATCACATAGGTATTGTTGTAGAAAGGAGCTAAGAGAAAGAACAGCACCGTAGGTAGCCAACTTGTGTAGAACGATAGGTATGGAAACAGTGACCCAATCGATAACTGGACTATTGGGCGCTAAACATCTGTTTCATTATAACAACTCGGGATCCGGAACGTTAACCCCTAGGATGTTTGGTCCCCAAAACTTTCCCCTCTAAGATGTTCGGTCCCCAAACATTTCGCCCCTCGGATGTTTGGTCCCCAAAACTTTCCCCCCTAAGATGTTCGGTCCCCAAACATTTCGCCCCTCGGATGTTTGCTCCTGGGAGGGTAAATGGTCATTGTTTCTTTTTTCTCTGCTTTTATTTGGAAAAACAGCATTGTTTGTTCCAACCCTTTCTGAGCATTTCGAGGAATTTCCTTGACCTTAAAACATTTTGTATGAAGCTATCATCCCAGTTGGCACTGACACTTGATGTTTTCCTTATTTTGCTTGTTCTTTGATTTATGGAGGACACTAACAATCGAAATTTAATGGACTATCAGAAAGGCATAGCATATAATTTTAAATTTTAGCTCATGTTTGCGTTGTTACGTGACAGTCTCGCCTTATGTTTGTGTCTATTTTTTTTTTTAAATTATTATCAAATAGAGGGAAAAACCTAAACCAAAACACACCATATATCAGCACGCAAAGCATGACAGAAACAGTGCGAATAACGAAGACAACATCAAAGGAATTCTACTGTCATGAAACCTTACCTGAACCAACACCATATTTCGATTGCACATGCCCTGTCCCTTCTCCAAGAACATGTTCGAAAAGATCATGTTGATCCTCAAACTGAAAGGTACACTTGTCCCAATGGCATTCAAACACAGTATTTTCTGGCAAAACCGGCAGCGGTGATTCGTCATTTTGACTTTGATTAGCTGCACTTTCTTCATTCAACTTCTGCGCTCTTTCTTCATAATCAGCCTTCACTTCACTGGGTAAAGCACGCCACTAGAAACCAAAAAAAAAAATGTTCAATGGCTACAGATTCCGCTTCATTACAGACAGGTGGAAAAGAGGAATGGCAGGTAAACAAAAGTAGAAAGCTAAATGTGATAACTAAATATCTATTTAAACTTACTTCTGTTCCAACCATTCTGCTAATATCTCCAAAGGTGGAGTTTGGATTCCTAGTAATAACAGATTTTCTGACTTCACCAGAGTATAAAATATACCCTGTTACCAGACGTCGAACAGGTTTCTAAGAAAATAATTTTGAAAAAGTTAGGTAAGTTCATTAAAAAGTCAGCATTTTACCACTAATTTCAATTAAATTGGTTTGGCAAATTTAAGAGTTACTAAGAAAAGATGAGACCCAGAGACAATGGGGGATGGCTGAAGTGGAGAAAGGCGAATGGAGTCCTGTGTGATAGGACGGTCTCAATCAAGTGGAAAGAGACGTTTTACAAGGCAGTGGTAGGGTGTGCTATGTGAATCAGTGTTGGGAGGTGAGGAAGAGCCACATAAATAGAATGTAAGTAGCCGACAAGCGAATGTTGTGGTAAATGGTATTAGAGGTAGCTTGTAGTTGGGGGACTTCGCGGAAAAAAATGAGGAAGAGCAGATTGCGGTTGTATGGACACGTAATGAGAAGAAGCGAGGTGGTTGAAAGCCCTCGAGGCCGGGGAAAACCAAAGCAGATGTGGGAGCAGGTTGTCCATAAGGATATGATAGTGTGTGGGGTGGGCGGTGACCCGGTAAGAGATAGGCCGGAGTGGAGGGCTAGAACCCGCAGACCCGACCCTTCCACAGGCAGGATAAGGGGATGATGATTAAGAAATAAAGAAATGCAAGTTTAAGACTACATTCTTCAACTTGTGTGAACATTTAAGGGCAATGTGATGATGGCACTTCCCACCTACGGCAAGATCAGTTACGGATGTTTCTCCCTCCCTTTCTGGGACACTTGGGCTATCTATTGGATGGCACTATTACGCAGCAAACTGCCAACCTAATGCTACAACCCCTATGCTTATTTATCGTTGGCCTAGTGTTCATTGGGGTAATCCAATATAGCTCCTGAACGAAGAAATTTTGCCGATCAACTCGATGATCTTTACATCGTACACACCACAAGGGGTCATGGCTTTACTTGCCATCTGACGGAAGGTGCACTCGGGAACCCTCTCTTGCCGTTCGATGGGGCTGTCTGCCGACCTCTCTCTCTCTCTCTGTCTCGTCCGAAAGAAGCCAGCCCTTCTCGATCTTGTACGGAACTTAGAACCACGGACTTCTGTGCCACTGATGTTTGTTTGTTGGTGTTTCAGGGCCGTTCAACTACATGGTCCTTAGAGCCCCGTCCACTGCGCAGTTTCAATGCATACACTAATTCGACGACTTTTGGGTATTTGCAGTACCCAGCTTTCCCGAGCGGCCACCCATGTTAGTACCAGCTGGGGTTGCGTTGCTTAACTACTAACTTTCTTAGTTGGCAACTACTAACTTTCTTAGTTGGAATTAACGGAGTTGGAGTGCAGGCATCGTTGGACCCTGCCGACGGCGCATGACCATCGTTAGAATCTTCCATGTCAGTATCAGATGCTTTTGGCAGTGGTGATGGCTCCTAGAATTGAATGGACAAAACCAAGAATATTCAGACTGTCAATGAGGACGACAGGTTTGGTAAGAAAAATAAGAAGTCATGAGGTTGCAATGTCCCAAATGATTGCACTTACCGAAACAGAGCTGGCCTGTGACTTGGACTTGATAGCTACCACTGGCATTCCACCATTATGTTCAGTCTATCAAATGAAATGGCAAAAATGTCACACCAAAAGGCAACAAGGATAGATATCACTGAATGATGGAAAATGAATTGCAAACCATTTGTGTAGAAATTGGTTTCTTGAAAAAATAAATCTCATCTTCATACACAGTTGGTGACAGCACAAATTTCTAAAAAAAGGAACAAAGACGTCATTTAGGAAAAGCACTATCACTATTACGGCGTCACGCAAACAGTAATGAAACAACCTTTAACCCTTTTGTCAATTTTCGTATTTGGCGCTCAGCTTCCAGATATCGTGACTCACAAATATATACATCCTGTTCAGGAATTTCTGTCGGTCGACCTAGAAATTTAGACAAAATATTGTCATTATTCTCCTTCGTCCTTTCACCTACCTCCTCATCTCCCGCGGGCAGCCTCCTAAGGGTTCGTCCTGTTATGGCTGCCTGGCTTACTCCCCAACCCAAGAAACTAATCCAGTGATTCCCCGAAATACGATGGAGAATGTTGCTCACTCACATCTCACATAATCTTTTAACTCCATGACAAAGCAACGTCCGGTAACGCTTAATAACGGATTAGCATCTTCAATGGAACTCAAAAATACTTCCTGCTTGTGGAAAAGTCGTGTTGGCGGATGGGTAATTTCTTGTGGAGTGACAAACCACGGTCCATGAAAAAATGCTCCTTTTCTAAAAGAGAAATTACAAATAAATATTTTAACCCCTTGATGACAAACTTCTCGGAGTGATGTCGAAAATTAACGGCCTACCCCTTTTCCTCCCACATTTTATCGATGCAAGCTATCAACTGTCTGCCATTCTCAGATCGAACATATACACAGTCACCTATAAAAACAAAAATAAACAATGTCTAACCTCTGGCTCCATAACGATGCATTTTTCACTAGCCCTAAATTGCATTATTATTCAGAATTCCTTTCCCAAAGTTGGCAGGGCCAAGCAGTGGCGTCGCTAGGGTTGGCGTCACCCGGTGCGGTGATACCATGGTGTCACCCCTCTCTCCCGAGAAAAGCCGCTTCTTCTGCTTTGGTGTCACCCCATTTCTCATGGTGCGAGTGGTGTCACCTGGTGCGGCCCGCACCCCTCGTACTCCCCTAGTGACGCCACCGGGGCCAAGTACCCATCACCCTCGTCCTGAGATTTATTTCACTTATTGAACTGCCACATAGTAATGCACCCATAGTGGTACATAGTGGGACACATGGCCAGGAGACATTTTTGTGCAGCCGACTAACGCTTTCACTCCAGATAGAGTCAGGTAATCACGTGCCCCATTGAAACTGGTAGCAAACGAAAAGCAGATTAGACGGTAATTTTACACAATCAGCAACCACTCGAATGTTACGACCACATCTAGAAGAGATCTAGGAATTTTGCCAAACTGCATGTACATTTTACTGCATGTAGTAAGGGTACTTTTACTTGCAGATGAAATCGTACACACCACACGGGGCCACGACTTAACTTCTCATCTAACGGAAGGCGAACTTGAGCCTCTGTCGCTCGAAAGAAGCCAAACTACTTCAGTCCAGAAGCAGCTCAGCACGCGTCACCTCCTCACAACTAATGCTATTGCTAACCCTTTCCCCGCATATGGCAGGATCAGGTACGTATTCTTGTGCTGGTACACATGGGTGACCTGTTGGACGGCATTAATACCCAGCCTCCAACTGACCTAAGGTACAACCCTTATGCTTATTAGAGAGCTTGAGTGATCCGTTATAGAACAACGTGTGTTACACAACATAAAAACACAGTAGAACGTATGGTTCTGTGAAAAACACAGTTTGAGTGCTCTGGAACCACACGTTATCTTTAACGTCCTGACCTCTATTGGTTGGAACATGAGACTTGGTTCCTTTCGAAGTAATTTTAGTTATTTTGAATGGGTCCGCCATTTTATCATAACGCTCGTTTAAACCTATGTAGAACGTATGATTACTTCAGCATACGCTCAAACACACGTTTCTAATTTTACTTTGGAATGTTGCACATGCGCAGTAAGATATTCGTCTGCTTTGCGTAACATGCGTTGTTCGAAAACGGATCACTCAAGCTCTATTTATTGTCGACCTACTGTACCGTTGGAGCACTCAAATGACGCCCCGGGGAGCGCTCATACATCGGGTTCTTTAACATGCAGTGACATCATAAGCGGGGATTACACGCTCAGTCTGGCATCAGTTCAGTCCATGATCTTGATCAAGAATAGACTGATGCCAAACTGATGGAATGATGGATGACATTACACCATCAGTCAGACAGAGACTGACCATCAGTCTCCTCAAAAACCCTGATTGCGCAAAAGAAACGATGGATTGCAATAAGGAAAAAGCTTGTGTTGCAATTATAATAGGTTCGGCAACAAGTGGACCAGGGGCGGATCCATAAGGGGAGCAATGCAGCAATTACTCCACCCTCAATGTTCCAACTGGGGTGAAGCAATTTTTGACAAAGCAAGATACATGCATGAAGAAAATACCTTGCTAGTGAGATTTTTCATGCTAGACCCATAAGCCTAGATCTTCAAGAGCACCCAGGCAACACCCTTGCCTTTTTCACACATTCCAGCCGCTCCACCCCACCACCCACCACCCTTGAACCTCTTCCAATGTGGTGGTTCCACAACCCTCTCCTGCAGTCATCAAGCACTGGACATGCCAGTATCAAATGTCTGACGTCCTCCACTTGATCCCCAAAGCCCCCTTTCCACCTGTGATCTTTGCCATCCTCTGTTTGTTCTCCAGTGACCCAGCTTTTGCCCAAAACAGAAGGGAACCCTCCCACATATTGTTTCACATGTATTGTACTCGTATAAGTCTTTCTCTGGTTCCAACAGTTGTACAGGCATTGTTGCAGGCAGTGCCGGAATTAGATATTGAGAGGCCCTAGGCTATTTCAATTTTCAGGCCTTTTTGAAGCCCGTTTCTTAAGTTTTGAAGCCCGCTAAATGTTGAGACCATAGGCTTCAGCCTACTGAGCATAGTGGTAAATACAGCACTTAGTCCAAGAGACTGGGGAGGGGTTAAAACGCATGTGTCTCCAAGCAGTGACTGACACCAGACTGATGAAAGGCGCTCACACGATCAATCTGACGTCAGTCACGCACAGACTGACGAAAATTATCAAAAAATTTAAAAATCCGTCAATGCATTCCATCAGTCTGTCAGTCATCGTGTTATACAATCAGTCTGGCGTCATTCTGACCACAGTCATGGACTGAACTGATGCCAGACTGAGCGTGTAACCCCCGCTATACACAGCACATCGGTCCACGGCTTGTCTCCCACAACCTCGATGCAGTATGGAACCTGTAACCACTGACGTAGTAGTCGAGCACGCTACGTCTGTACAATCGAGGCGGGTTACCCTCTTCACATGTAAAGCTACTCCTAACCCCTTTTCTGCCTATGGTAGGGCCAGGTACCCATCTCGTCCCTCTGAATGGACACAAGGGTGATATATTGGACGGTGATTTTTCACAGCCGGCTGCCAACCAAAGTTGTAACCCCTACGCTTATTTATCGTCAGTCTACTGTTCGTTGGGGCACTCCACCGACACCAGGGGAAGAGCTCCTACACATGGAAAATTTGCCTCATGTACCCGTTGCATAGTAGAGAGGCTTCTTTCACGTGCAAATGCCATCGTACACCTCACGCGACCTCGGTTTTACTTCTCATCAGTAAGAAGGCGCACTCGGAACTTCTTGGTCATCCGAGAGAAGTCTACCTACCTAGATCCAGGATCGATCCTGAACCATTGGCGCAGAAATTCCAGCACGCTAACCAATTGTGCCACCGAGTCGAAGCCCTCTTGACATGCGAATGATAAAAATGTGCTATACCTAGTTTATATCGCCCAGTAGGAATGTTGAACTGTTCAAAATACGTTATATTTTCGTCATCTACTTCTCCTGTTAACACAATGTTCTGAAACACCACAACCAAAAACATTGTTCAGTTACTACTGGAATGTGACACGGGCGATTCTACTACCAAAACTCAAAATCTTACTGGTTTTTCCGTTTCTGAACGATTTGTGGCGAAGTCATCCACATCCATACTGTCCTCTTTGTGCTTTTCAAAACGCTCTTTAAACACTGATGGCACTCTGGTCGGTGTAATTGGAACCTCTCGATGAATAATTCGTATATGGCTATTGGTGCACACTGGCCAAATCTGCAAATATAAACAATAAGTGCTAAATAGGAGCCCTGGATCATTTTTTAGACAATGGCCATTTCTTCTGGATTTTTTGTTTGTTTCGTTGGTGTTTTAGGGCTCTTCAACTACAAGGTCAATAGAGCCCCGTCCATAGTATAGTTCTTGTGCAAAGACTGCACAGATACTACACTAATGCGACGATTATTGGGTATTAGCAGTACACTTGTTTGTTAGTGTTTTAGGGCCCTTCAACTACGGGCCCATTAGAGCCCTGTCCACTGCGTAGTTCTGATGCAAAGACTGCACAGACACTAACTAATGTGACGATGTTTGGATATTAGCATTACCCAGTTTTACCAAGCGACCACCCATGTTAGTACTACCTGGGGTTTCGTTTCTTAATTTCAGTGATCAGACGTGAACTGATCTGTCCAACGTAATAAGCCGCTCCCATTTCTTCTGGTAAATTTGGGATCCGAAAAATGAGAGTAGCTCAAATGCACATGCTTTACGACAATAGTTTCGGGTTCACTTTCAGACGTAGACCTTCAAAACTCAATTTCAAACCTATAAGAGTGAGAGGACCATGCAGCAGCAGACGGGGAAAATTACTGAAGGATAAAACGAAGTGAAAACAAAATTGAATATGGTGATGAATTTTCGAATTCTAAATTTGGTGGTAGTTAGGTGCAGGAGTTCAAATATCTCGGATAAGTGTTTCAAAGCAGTGTGTAATTCATTCGGATGTGACTCATACGTTCAATGTAGGGTGAATGAAGTGGAGACAGGCAAAAGAAGTCCAGGATGATTCGAGGGTCCCTAAAGTTCATGGGGAAGTTCTACAGCGCAGTGGTTAGGCCGGCTATGCTGTATGGATCGGAGTTGGGTAGTACAAAGGAGCAATAAAGGCAGAATTCCAAGCAGGTGAAATACGAATGCAGCGTTACAAAGGTTAGGTGCAAAGAGCAGATGAAATTAGAAATAAATATATTAGGGGTAGTTCGGGAGAGGATAGATTGACTGTTTTGTTCGGTTCGTTGGTGTTTTAGGGCCCTTCAACTACAAGGTCATGAGAGACGTTGGCATCACTACGGGGGTACGGGGTAACACCAAAACAGAACGAACAGAGCGGCTTTTTTCGGGAGGGGGAGTGACAACACGACGTCACCGCACTAGGTGACGCCAACCCTAGCGACGCCTTTCCCCAGGCGGTTGCCGACCAAAGCAGCAACACCTATGTTTATTTATCGCCGGCCTGCTGTTCGTTGGGAAATTCCACCGACATCAGGGGGCGAGCTCCTACACTTGGAAATTTTGCCTCATCTACCCGTTGCATAGTAGAGAGGGTTCTTTTACGTGCAAGTGGCATCGTACACACTACACGGGACAGCACTTTACTTCCCATCCGATGGAAGGTGCACTGGGAGCTTCTTTCACCCGACAGATGCGAAACCACCTCGATCCAGTATCGAATCTGGAACTACTGACGCAGTATTCTGCACTGAGGCCTGACAACATGAGTTACCTTAATTTTTTTGAAGGCTTTTGCCTTGGCAGAATAACGAGATTCGCAAACGTAGACATCCTTATCTTCAAATCCCTGTGGAAAGCAATTAACATATAAACAATTTAAATCTTTCTTACTCAAAAAAAAAGACAATCTAACCTGGGCACTTCAAAAACTACTAACCTCAGGCTTATACTTAAAATAATCCTTTACAAACATGACGTAACATTTGCCAAGCACCTGATTCATTGGTGCATTGTTGTAATTATCGCTTTTAAAAACCTCCTATTGAATATACGATAAAATGCCTTCTAAGTTTTGTTACCAAAATCGTCAGCACTTCAAATAATCATTAATCGACTAATTAACGGTACCTTCTCTAAAAATTTTCTAGTTGCCAAATGAAATGTTTCATTCGGTCGGTAAAACCAGCAACCATAAAGCCACTGTTCACCGTCATCATCTTTCCATAATTTATCGATGTAGATAATGTGTGGCTCAAGACCCTTTTCTCTGTATTTAAACAATTTATTAAAACAACAGTCAAGCGAGAACTGAAATTAGAGATCACTTGAACACCTACCTTGGTTCGATATAAACAAAGTCCCCAACGTGGAATGTCTGTTCACGATAATTTACACTATCAGAGTTATTCTGCAAGCTACGTTGATCCTATTTCAAAAAAATTATTTCATTACACGCCATTATAATTTCATAATGATATAAAAAATTAGTATAATGTGAAGTAGGCCACATCTTCCCACAGACAACCCAGCCAATATTCCTGCGGGTTCCAGACGCCTGGCTGAGGTGCCCCCAGTCAGAGCATATTCAGAAAGAATAGGGGCAAATCTTAGATTAAGAACGTGGAATGTGAGGACCCTTACTGGTAAAACAGGGGAATTAGTTAACACCCTAAAGGGAAGGAGGCCGAAAAGATTGGTAGTGTGTGGGGTTGACGGAGACCTAGTGAGAGAAAGACGGGAGTCTAGTGGAAGCTAGCGGCACCCAGTTTTCCCAAGCGGCCACCCATGTCAGTACTAGCTGGGGTTGGGTTGTTTAACTTCAGTGATCAGACGAGAACTGGTGTGTCCAACGTAATTCGCCGCTCCCGGTTCTGGTGGAGATCTAGGCATATGGATATAGCATGAAAAATCTCTCTAGCAAGGTATCCGTCGCAAAGGTTTACATATTCATATAAACACTCCACTGATGAATATAACTTTACACTTCTAGCAGCACAGATACATTAAATGATAACAACAGTGTTTGCAATGTTGGAAGCAGCACTATCCCCTTAAAATTCAGATAAGGAATTGCTGCAAACTTGTTCCCCAGTCACCTGGTTATTCCTTCCATTATATATTTTATGTTCAGAAATTTTGACCACTTCGATAATACCTTCTCTGCTCTACTGAGTTCTTGTTCCTTGTCGTTTTCATCGTCATAGTTTTCTTTTGGGAGTTTTTCAACACGGAGCATTTCTAACGAGGCCTGAAGTTCTTTTTCAGTGTATCTAAGGGCCGGAGAACTCAATAATTCCCCATTCTTGCACAGCTCATCTCTCATTTTGATGAAGTACGAATGCAATTCAACAGCATCTTCAAATACCTACCAAAATATGTTACATTCTAATATTACTTAAAAATCGTAAAAAAAGACAACAGAAGCACTTGTCATTTACCTGAGAATCAGTTCTTGAAACCCGACACGCGGTTTCAAACACATCAAACATATCTTCTTGAAAAGCATCCAGACGCTTGTAATACCCCTAATGAAAACAGGAAAACTATTAACCTGTCTAAGACAGAATTATTTTATTCAGCAAATAAGTTACTTTGTTTAAATTCTTCTTTATCATGTCCAGTGTCAAAATCCTACAACAGCAAGATAAAACAAAGTCGATTAATGGGGTTGGCACTGCACAGAAAATGAGGTTCTAAGGGGGAGTCCTGCGTGATCAGATTCCCACTGAGGTTGAAAGGAAAGTTAGACAGGGCAATGGTCAGATCAGCTACGCTACATGGATTAGTTTTGGGCAGTGCGGAAGAGGCATGAAAATTCATTGTGAGTAGCAGAAATGCGCAATTCCACTTGTGTGTATGATCAAGGGCAGATAGAATAACGAATGAGATGGGCAATAGCGGAAAAAAGTGAGAGAAAGTACACTGTTCTAAGAAGAGGTGAATAGGACGAGATGGTTAGGTCAATTACGTGGAAGCAGGTTAATGGAGGCACCCTGTGCTAAGAAAGGCCAAAGCCGACGCACGCGGGTGCAGGTTGTTGGAGGGATATGGCAATGTGTGGGGTGGATGGGGACCTTCTAGGAGGCGAAACTCGCAAACCCGATCCAAAAAGGCAGTCGTCGATTAAAAAGCAATTGTGTCGACATGCAATAACAACCTGGCTCACATTTTTGAGACCTTTTCTGGAATTTAACGACGACTGTCATAGAGCAACTCCTAACCCTTTTCCCGCCTATGGCAGGGTCGGGCACCCATTTGTCCCTCTGAATAGACACAGGGTGATATTTTGGTCATAGTTTTTTCTGCAGCCGGTTGCTGGCCAAAGGTGCACCACTACGCTTATTTATCGTCGGTCTAGTGTTCGTTGGGGAATGCTCCCGACGCCAGGGGGCGAGCTCCTACACCTGGAAATTTTGCCTCATCTACCCGTTGCGTAGTAGAGAGGGTTCTTTTACGTGCAAGTGCCATCGTACACCCACACGGGACTCGGTTTTACTTCTCATCCGAAAGATGGCATACTCGCGGCTTCTCTCTCGCCCGAAAGAAGCCGACCCACCACGGCCGAGTATCGAACTTAGAACTCCTGGCGTAGTTGCCGAGCGTGCTAACCACTACGCCACCGCGGCGGGTAAACGACGACTGTCATAAAAATCACAAAATTCCGATCCAGTATCGCACCTGGAACCAGGTTCCAGCGGATCCACCGCCACTGAGGCGACCAAGTAATTAGTAAGAACCTAACTCCAACCAGCCTCGGTGGCGCAGGAGAGAAAAATGCTTGATTGACAGCGTCAGTGGCTCCAGGTTCAATACTGGATTGAGGTGGGTTAGTGGGAGTTAGCTGGCTGGGAGGGAGCTAGCTGGGTTAGTGTGCTCGCTCTCTCCTGAAGAAGCTAGCCCACCTGTACACGTTCCTTTGGATGAGAAGCAAAGTCGAGGTCGTGTGTGGTGTACGATGGCATTTGCACATAAAACAACCCTATGCAAAGGGTCGAAGCTCGCACCTACACGTCGGTGGATTGCCCCAACGAATAGTATATCGGTGATAAACATAGGGTTTGTAGCCGGCCGCGGAAGAATAACGTCCAACATATCACCCGCGTGTCCATTCTGCTGGACCAGGTGAGAACTCAATCCTGCCATCAGAGGGAAAGGGTTAGGAGTTACTTTCTTTCCGTGGGAACCTATCTAACGTGCAAACACAAACTTGGGGGGGGGGGGTGGATGGTTTGTATTTGATAAACAACCTGCAACAATAAATAAATTTACGTTAGTACCTTGCGCCATCTTGATCGGCAGCTCTCGTTTCTGATAATTCTGCCAAAGAATCGCTGTAGCACCGTCCTTCTTCATCCTAGGAAGACAAAAACATTAGCATCACGTAAAGTGAGTTCAACTTTCTAGGTGTCAATTTTCCAGTGCTCATCTGAATACCATAATCCTGCCCAAATGAGGAGTCGCCCCCCAATCAATGCCTCATTCTTCTCACTCCAGGGGAGATAATTTGACTTGAAGGCTCCCGTTTTCTCGTGCATTGTAACTTCAAACCTCATCCTCACAACCTTTTCTTGGCATCCATTCTATGCCTTCACCATACCCTTATCCCGTCTGTTGCAGGGTCGGTTATGTGGGTTAAATTCCTTCCACTCCCGCCTATCTCCCAACCATCTCTACGTAATCTTTTGTGACGGATACCTTGACAGTGAACTTTTCATGCTAAACTAGGGTGACCATCCGTCCCGGACTTCAGCTCTGCGTCCCGCATGGGTGCACGTCCCGGAATTAACAATTCGTTTAGAGGCTAAATTTATTTTGACAAATCACTA
Organism: Trigoniulus corallinus; assembly: GCA_013389805.1. Taxonomy (NCBI): domain Eukaryota; kingdom Metazoa; phylum Arthropoda; class Diplopoda; order Spirobolida; family Trigoniulidae; genus Trigoniulus; species Trigoniulus corallinus. Next base: position 2,963,879 of record JAAFCE010006156.1, on the reverse strand, counting down.
TAATATTTCCCCGTACAAATGGCTAAAGTAGAGACAGGCAAGTGGAGTCCTGTGCGACTACTGGGTCGCAATAAATTGAAAGGCAAAGTTTACAAAACTCGTTAGGCCAGCTATGCTGTAAGGCTCAGAGTGTTGGGGAGTGATGAATTTCATTATTAATACATAGTTTGTTACGCTAATGAAATGAGAATGCATGTGGTTGAGATGCGAAAGCTGCGCTACATCAGTGGAGTGTCACGAGCCCACAGCATCCGAAACGACTACAAACATCACAGAAAAGATTAAGAAAAATAGGTTGAGGTGGTATAGGCATCTGATGAGGAGGAAGTTATTCTCTCCATTATGGGACTGCAGGTGATTGGTGGCACCAGGAGTAGAGGAAGACCAAAACGGACGTGAGAGAAGGTGGTACAACGGGACATGGAGACGTTCGGGGTTAAGGGGAGCCTAGTGGGGGATAGACGGGAAACCCGGCCCCGCCACAAGCGGGATAAGGGTGAGATGATGATGACTATTTCCACATATGGATCGTATTATTTTCGGAGCCTTGCATTGGGCATATAATTAAAGTGACCAGATTTTCTAGAGCAGTACTGTTCTAGAGGGTAAAGCGGGAAAGGGGCTTTTGGTGAGTGCCCCCAAGTAAGGGTGGTGAGACATGCTTTCCTGCAGAGCAAAGAACAAAGCTTGTGACTTTGTACCTACTGTAACTTATAGCTTGGATGTGTGTCCATCCAGTACAGGAAGCATCATCATTGTACACTTATCCCGCCTGTGCCAGGATGGCCCTCTACCCCACACATTGCCATATCCTTATGGACAACCTGCTCCCACGTCTGCGTCAGTCTCCCCTTGTCCTGGGTGCTTCTGACCACCTCCATTCCTGAAATGGACCTCACAAGCTCCTACTCTCCTCTTCTCATTACATGTCCATACCACCTCAACCAATTTTCCCTCATTTGTTTGGCGATGTCCACCACTCCTAGACTACCTCTAATATACTCATTCCTAATTCTATCAGCTCTCAACATCCAACTCATGTACCACAGCATTCACATCTCAGCTGTTTGCATTCTGTTGATATGGCTCTTCCTCATTGCCCAGCACTCTGATCCATATAGCATAGCTGGCCTAACCAATGCCCTGCAGAACTTTATTTATTTATTTTTACTCACATGCATAAGCACAGACAAACACACAAAAACCAATGACATTAGAGAAGAGATTTTTGAAAATACTCGTGCAGCACTTTTCTAATAGTGGCGGCAGCTTGATAGGCATTTGTGTTGAGAACAGAGGAACACTCGGGACCGAATCGGGTATGGCAGGGTGTTCCAAAGATGGAAACAGTAAAACGGAAAGAATTTTCTTCTGATGTCAGCAGAAGACAGAGAAAGAACAAACTTGAACCTCTGGGGTTCTCTGACATCAGAAGAAGCTCGAAACATGTTGAGAATATAGTGACAGGGGTGCTTAGCACTTCAAAGAGCATTAGATATCATTACAAGGCAACACAGGTGTAGGAAAGGAAAAAAGGGTAAAATATTGTATTTTCGATACATAGGGGTTATTCTTGCTCCATAGGGAATTCGGAGATCTGCCCGTAGAACCTTGTTGTGCACAATGAGTAGCTTTTTGAGTCTAGCTTGGCTCAGACCAATTAATACTGGGGCCAAAGACTGCAAGAGTGACTGAACTTTTGAGCGGAAAATGATGGCTATTTCCCCCCTGGAGGCGACCTTCCGCAACCTCCGAAACAGGAAGACTAAAGGAGAGATCTTCGTATTGTTTGTTTGTTTGTTGGAGTTTAAGGTCCCGTCAACTACAAGGTCATTAGAGACCCGTCCACTGTATAGTTCTAATGCATATACTGCACAGACACTACACCAATGCGACGATTATTGGGTATTAGCAGTACCCAGCTTTCCTGAGTGACCACCCATTTCAGTACTAACTGGGCTTGCGTTGCTTAACTTCAGTGATCAGACGAGAACTGGTGTGTCCAATGCAACTCGTCGCTCTGAGTGTTAGGTGATTGTTTCCACAGCATATGATAATAGGAACATGTATTGCAAAGGATGGTAAGATGTGAATTCCACCAAGGCTTAAAGGAACCACCAGGGCATTGTTTCACTATTGGACAGGAAATTTTTAGAGCCTGGTGAGCTGCCAAAAGAAAAGCACAGACAAGAAACAACGGACGGATGTCCGTTCACCCCCTCCTGTGGCCAGGCCGAAGGCCTGGCTACTTTGGGAATTCGGACTGGCTGAAACTTACAATTTGCTTCAGAATCATAATCCCCCCAGAAACATAATCACCCCCCCCCCCCCCCGAGCCAGCCTCTGGATCCGCCCTAGCCCTCCCGGAGGAGATTGTGCTGAGCAAGAGTAGAGCAAGAAATAACTGTGCGGTTTTCTAGATATGATAGGAGTAAATTAGTAAGAAAAGGATATAAATGGCAGGAAACTATAGATGCAATCAGCGAACTGTGGTCGACGGTGTCAAAAGCCTTTGCTAGGTCAGTTTTGACCAAAACAAAAGCTTTACCTTCGGCCCAGGCATCAAGCACTGCCTGAATTACTTGAAGAACAACAAACATGACTGACGAGCCAGGTCTAGAGCTGTATTGTGAAGATGGGAGGGCATCAAGCAATGGACCCCTAGAAAGGTCGTACATCCACCACTCCATCACCTTGGACAACACTGGTAGCACAGCAATTGGATGGTAATTTCTTGGGTCTGATCTTAACCCACCCTTATAGATAGGGATAATGTAGGTCGTCTTCCAGGCTGGAGGAAAAACCCCATGGCCATGCAGCTGTTAAGGACTTCTAGAATATTCTGCCAGTTCATGCACGAACAAGCTTTTAGAGCAGCAGATGCAATTCCATCAGGACCAACAGGTGAGTGGTTGCGGAGACGTGAGATATAACAAATTAAAGTAGGGAGAGAAAGTAGGAGGGGAGAGATAGCCAGGAATAGGGATACGAGAATAGACTGGGGGAGAATACAACCGATCGTTAAGGGGATTAACCAGTAGGTTGAGAATTTTATCAACTAAGAGTGGAGAAAGAACAGGTGACGGAGGTTGGGACCACTGTAAATAGGCCCAAAGAGAATACACAGATGAAGTTGGGTTAAGAAATTTAGACTTGGCTTCTTTGAGTTTCCTCTTATAGAGACGGCATGCTGTATTAAGTGCAGTCCTAGATTGAACTGATGGGCCTATGTGCCAACGCTTGAAAAGCTTAGTTACTGCATCCCGGAGAGCTGACAAGGAAGGAGTCCACCAAGAGCGAGCAAACCGGGATTGAGAGGAGTGTTTTGGACATGATGAAGATAAGGCTATGTTGAAAGCTGCTCCAATTAGTTCACTTACTTCATAGGGAAAGAAGACAGAGTGCAGAAAGGAGAAGCACTGCATGAGGTTCTGATTAAACTGATGAGCACAAAGACGATTGTAGTTGAACCTTGGCCACAACAATAAAGAGGTAAACGGGTAGTTAAGAAAATCCAGTTTAATACAGTAGAACTCCAATTATCCGAATCAATTGGGACCGGACCCCATTCGGATAATCAAAAATTCGGATAATTGGATTTTTTCCGAAAAAAGGGTCTAAATGGGAGAAAATGGGACGTGTACGTGTACCATACTGTAAATGGAAGTCATTGCTTGCTGAACATCTTGGTCAAAGTAAGCTGTTTGACTGTCAGGATCCGTTTTCAGGCAGACAAGTCGCGCATTGTTTTGAAAATCGCAGTACGTTTCCTCATAATTTATTTTTTCTGAAATTCTGAAAGCGATTCGGATAATTGGCGATTCGGATGATAGGAGTTCGGAAAATTGGAGTTCTACTGTAATAGGATGAACTATCCTATGATCCAGTTGAAAATGGTCGAAAAAAGTAGTTGAGACACAGACCACTGTAGTTGATGCAAAGACCTCATCGATGAGGGATTGCTTCGAGGCTCCATGTCTGGTTGCAGATTGGATGACAGGAGACATATGAAACATTGAGAAGAAAGCAAGAAGATTTCTCACTTCTGGTGAATCAGACAGGAAATCAACATTAAAATCACCACACACTAAATTGATGAACTGAGGGTTGATGAACCGGGCAATAGAAGACAGAAGCAGATTAATTGGAGCATATTGGGGACGGTATACCACCCACAGAATGACCGGAACCTCACCAGAAGATATTCTTACTGCAACAATTTGAGTCCCTTCAGTTGAATCGTGGCACATCAAATCAGACAGAAGGTCTTGGAGAACGTAGATAGCCACGCCTCTTCCTCCAGAAAGACAATCTTGCTGATAGAGAACATACTGGGCAAGAGAAACACAGGAGTCCGGAATAGTATGGTTTAACCAGGTTTCAGTGACTGCAAAGCATGACGGCTGAACTTCACTCCGGTAAGATTCCAAAAGATTCAACTTCAGGAAGAGTGACTGGATATTAATTAGAAGCACCGAAAAATACCAGGGCCTTGAAGGCTGGGAGAGCTGAGGGCGTGCCTAACGTCAGGCCGTAGGGGTGGTGAGTGCCGATAGAACCCTTCAAGGAGTGGGATTTTTCCGCATAAACTGACGAACAAAGGCCCCCATTGGCCACAAGGCAGGGTCAAGTTCCTCACTGGCTGTAGGCTGTTTGATTCTGACAAAAACTGATCGGGTAGGTTTCCCAGACTTGGATTCCCACCGGCCACATTCCAATACCTCCAAACCACCTTCTTCCAGCACTTGAGCTAGTTGAACAGGTGATATATCTTCTGAGATATTGCAGTAAAACCTGCCTAAACCGGACCTTGTATAAACCGGAAACCTAGCCAAACGGAAAATAAATTTCGGAACGGAATGATTTCCCATTTAAAATACTACCCTAAACCGGAAAACTACCTAATGCGGAAACGGAATAAGTTTTGGGAACCGTTTGCATAAATAACCTGACTAAGACGGATTATTTTATGCATAACACTACAATGCAGGCATTAATTTTGAATGTGACTGTACATGCACCAAAGTTCTAGGGACCATTACGGACATTACACACAGACCTACCCAACAGTGAAACAACGACAATGTACTTTAAAAGACATGTGGTGACAGAGGCGGATCCGGGGGGGGAAGCAATGCAGCCATTGCTCCCCTCTCAGCGCCTCACTGCACATCCATCAACTGATGCATGGTTCAACTCTGCAACTGATGAGACATTTTTGCATTTGCTATTCCCGTTTCTATTCTGCCAGTCCAATCTGCAGTTGGCTAAACCACTGAACATAGGGCATTGTCTAAGGGGCAGTGGAGGACCTATTGTAATTGCTAGCTAGATTTATACTTAGGGATTCTGAATATTTAAAAATATTTGGGGTGTAATTTTTTGAAGTGCTTCCCCCTGATCCGCCTCTGGATCAGCCCCTGTGTGGGGGCAGAGTAATTTTTTAGTTTATGGACTTTTATTTTAAATTTCATCATCCTAATAAAAGGTGATCATAATTTTTGTACTTTGTTTCATTGAAACACAGACCTTTGTAAAACGGAAACCTGTGAAAACGGAAAAAATATGGGAACAATGAGGTTCCGTTTTAGACAGGTTTTACTGTATTTAGAATTACTCGCTGAGATAATACATGTAAAGGTTTTGTTAAGGTGGTCGAGATGACTTCCCGGGTACCAGGGACTCCACTATTCGGCCTTGTGGGGCTCCAGTATTCAGCCTCCTGCAACTCCCCTCCTTTGAGGATGGTGGGCCCCTGAGGCAGCTACCTGGGTGTAAGATAGAGCACGGGACCTCTCTAAGATAGGCACAGTTCACTTTAAAAGGGAAGTTGATCTTTTGGACCTCTTACTACGAAAAATCAATCTGTTCTGATTGGGGCCTGGAAAATGTAAGTCATAGGCGGGTCCCCCCTGCAGGGCTGTTCCCGGAACGGATCTCTGAAAGTCATTAATTGAATTAGGTGGGGTAGAGCCCGGAGAACCATCCTCATTCTCCACAAAGGACTCTTCACAACTTCGGACCTGGGAGGACTTCTGACTTTGGAGAATATCACATACCTTGTTAAACCCTTTTTGCAATGTTAACTGTATACCTGTGAGGCAATGAACAATGGAATGCGGAACACTCGTGGAATCAAGGTTGTGAAGTAAATCCGAACGATTTTCCGAGAATTCTGCGGAGTCCACAATCTTCTCACTATTTAGGTTACGAATGGAGGCTATCGACGCCTTCAAAACCGAACAGTTGAATTGGGAAACTGCAATTACTTCTCTGACTTGCAGCGAGACATCAAGAGAACCAGATAAAGAATCAAACGAACTTAAGATAAGACCGACTGCTACGGACATTATGTCAAGTTCACTAACAACTGAGGAGAGCGCTCCAGGTACGTCATTGCTCTGTTGCGACATCTTGCAATTAATCTTTCAACTTCATTGGGACCATCCTATCACACAGGACTCCGCTTCCCTGTCTCCACTTCAACCATCTCCATTGATTTTATGGGTCACAGGAGGGGTCCAGCACAGGATGTCTGATGTTTTAATTTGATGCAGATGATGATCCATTGCCAACCTAGAAGGATCATTCTGTGTGGGTGCCCTGTACACATATTTCATTGGTGAGTGAATGCTTCTGAGAAGTTGTCGACAAAGTGGGACAAACCTCTTTTGTCCCGCCTGGACAAAAGAGGGATGGCGGGACATGAAGTCTGAAATCGGGACGTCTGGTCACCCTAATATAATGCTATGCCATGTGAAGCATATTTTTATGTGTGGGGAGTGACATATTGGCGAAATGCAACTAATTTCAATATTTTCAATATTTTTTACCGCACTTGTATGTTTCGTTTTCATCTATTTATTTTTTAAATAATTTTTTTGAATAGAGAGGGGGGAGGTCAATGTCCCGGATTGGCCCGCGGAAAAAAATGGTCACCCTATGCCAGACCCATATGTCTAGATCTCCACCAGCACCCTTCCAACACTCCTCACTGCCATCCTCATTGCCCAACACTCTGATCCATATAACACAGATGGCCTAATCACTGCCCTGTAAAATTTCCCTTTGAACTTTATTGGGACAATCCTTTCACATAGGGCTCCACTTGTCTGTCTCCACCTCAACTATCCCCCATTGATTCTGTGTCATATCCGAGTCTATCTCCCCAGTGCTGTGGAACACTGATCCTAAGTACTTTACCTCGTGCATCTTTGTCACCAGCTCGCCCGCAGAGAACGCCCTGCCCTTCTCAATTGAAAGTCAAATACTGACTTCATCATGTTTATCTTTAGGCCTCCCTTTTCTATCGTTGGTCTAATATCGTTTAAGTCTTTCTCTACTGATTCTCTCAAGTCGCTAAGTTTTTCTACACTCAATTTTACGCCTTCAAACCTAAAAATTATTTCGTAATCGAAAGTATAACAGAACATACTAAGTTTTGTACCTCGTGGTTATATACATAAGTAAATAACGAAGTGAGAAGCTCTTGTACTAGAGGCCGGACATCTGGTATGGCACCATCTTCCTCTTCACTTAATTCCATTTTCGTCTGCAGTGCAACACGTTGCAAAGTGAGAGCATCCTAGGAAGAAATGAACAATTATTAAATCATCATTATCATCACAGCAAACTCATAACACCTAGGGGATACTGTCGTGTACCCATTTGGGATACAAGAACCACGGCTGCAACGTCATGCAAATAAGAAAACGGGCTTGGAATAATGAGACTGTGGCTTTAAGAATGCAAGATACTCACTGAAGTGATTACAAGAAAATGGTTAGAATGATGCTGATGAAGAAGTGCGAAATGAAGCCTAAAGATACATTCAGAGGAGTCAGTATTGAAATTTAGAACTTACTTTGTAAATTTGAGAATCTGGTTCATTGTATTTGCAAGCGTTGTCAAACATCAAAACGAAATCTGCTAACATTTCTTCGAGATTCACATAATGACCAACATTAAGCCGATTTTGAATTTTTTGCATATCAATTGGTCGTTTGATGATTTCATAGTAGTCAGGGTATTCCTAATCCAAGATAAGCAAATCATTAATACTAAACTATTACCCAGAACACAAAACAGACGGTGAGAAATTAAAGCCCAGTTTACACCAGACGAGTATGCGGATGAGAAACTCGTTCTGTTACTGGCACGAGTACCAGCATTGGACAAGTAAGCATTTACATGCATTTAGAAGTTTTCTCCGCCTAGCCAACAGCAAGGTCTCCTAAACAGTCTTTACCACCAGACTCTGCGCGTTGGCTGTCTACACCAAGACCACCTAAAAACAATGTGACGTCCAATTACACTTCAACTGATCTATAAATTAAGCTATTAAAGACGTATAAATAAATAGATCATGTTTTAGTTTTCAAATGTCTGCAATTTCCGTTTTCTTTTACTATCGTGAAGGGAATGCTCTTAGTGAGGAAGTTTCTGCAAGAAGGTGCCATTATAGCAGGTATGCAATATATGGCAGATTAGATATTAGACTTCAAGTTCCTTGGGGTTTAATGGTTGAGTAATTAGAAATGAGTCATTCTCTCTACTGCCAATTTGGCCTATCAGGGCTGCTTGCAGTGTATACAGTTAGAATGTGGAATCATTCCTCAATTTACAATAATCATTCAAAAAAGGTATTTGTTAATATTAAAATCAACTTGCTAGATATATCCTGAACTAAATGGCCATTTACACAAATGTCAGGAACGCAAAATAATTCCTCATTTAAAATCAAATTAAATGACATTTCAAAAGCCACACCATTTGATTTTCGACATTTAGAAATTTAATTTCATATCCTGAACACAGTTTTTTGACTGCAATAAAATAATTGGAGTGGAAACTGTAATTTCACTGTAATCAATTTAATACTGGTAATTGCTCAAAAAAAGTATAGCACCACGTGTTTAACCCTTAACTGTGCTGGTGGGGTCGAAAAGACCCCAATGAATTTTATTGTTTTCTATAATGTGTGTTTTTGCAGTTAAAATGTCACAAAAATGTTTGTATTCCTTCTAAGAGGTACATAGTATTGAATGGGCAACTTGGGGCAAAAGTCAAATTCTCTCGTCTTTCAAGCCTTCTGAGGTTCTAATGACCTTGTAGTTGAAGGGCCCTAAAACACCAACAAAACAAAATCCAAGCCTTCTTTGAGTGACGTCACACACCTCTGACGTCAGAGCCCACAGGCCTTGTTTTCTAGGTGGTCTTGTCTACACCCGCTAAGTACGTCATTCAATAAAGTACCCCTATTGGTGGAGGCAGCCACTCTGCCAAGTGAATAGAAACGCTTTCTATTCCACTAGCCGCTCATTTCACTCAGCCAATCACTTGGTCGAGTAGTGGACTTGTGTTGTAACCTGATAAGTACTTGGCCGGGTATGCGTTTGGTGTAATCAGGGCTTAGCAGAAAGAGATGAGACAGTGACATACAAAGTGAGAGACGAGGATACACTTAGAAAAAGTCAGACACACACAAACGGGAGACGAGACAATGGGGGATACAAGAAAGAAGAAAGACGGAGGGTAACAGTGTTTAGGAGAGGCACACAAGAAGAAGACATAAAAATAGAATGAGAGATGGACAACAGAGAAAGGCAGTGGAATATAGAGGGGCAGAGGCAGGGAGGGAAGCAGACACACAGGAAAAAAAGAGGCAGAGGAGAAGGAGAGGAGGAAGAGAAGGAAGGAGAGGATGAGGGAGAGAATATAGAGATAGAGGAGAGAGCCAGGAAATAGAAGAGAAAGCGAGACAGGGGAGAGAATGCAAGATAAGGGAGACGAGAGGGGAGAAAAGGAGAGAGAGGGAAGGAAGAAGATAGAGATAGAGGGAAGGAAGAAGATAGAGATAGAGGGAAGGAAGAAGACAGAGGGAAGGAAGAAGACAGAGGGAAGGAAGAAGATAGAGGGAAAGAAGAGAGGGGGAAAGAAGAGAGGGGGAGAGAAGAGAGGGGAAAGAGAAGAGAGGGGGAGAGAAGAGGGGAAAGAGAAGAGAGGGGGAGAGAAGAGAGGGGAAAGAGAAGAGAGGGGAAAGAGAAGAGAGGGGGAGAGAAGAGAGGGGAAAGAGAAGAGAGGGGGAGAGAAGAGAGGGGAAAGAGAAGAGAGAGGGAGAGAAGAGAGGGGAAAGAGAAGACAGGGGGAGAAGAGAGAAGGAGAAGAGAGAGGTTGAGACGAGAGGAAACGAGAGGAGAGGAGGGGAGAGAGAGAGGAGGAGAAAGTCGAGGATGAGAAGAGGAAAGGGAAAAAGGAGTAAGTCAGGAGATGAAAGGGAAAGAGGAGGGGTGAGAGGGGGAGGAGAAAGGAGAGAAAAGTGGTATTCATTATTACCGTTCTTGACGGTAATTTTGCAAATATTGGAGAAAGTTTCCTTCCTTTATCTGTATGATCTTTAACAGTATCAAACATGGTGCGTAACCTTTGAGTCATTTGTGGAGACGCTTTCACTTTCGACCTGAACAAACGAAAAACGTGAAACATTCATCCATTCATAGTCACATAGCTCTGAATATCTACAAGAAGTCATTTACTTTTTGGCAATTATTTTCAACTTAGGAGAATCGTAAGAAAGTTCCTGAACTTTATCAAAAAGCACTTTGTCCAAAGCTTGAGCATCTCGATATATCTGAGAATTTTCTTCATTATACTGGCGACAATTGTTGAACATGAGATGAAAGTCGCTTATTAAGGCTTCTTCAGTATCATACTAAATAATAAATCAAAATATATATAATAAGATACTGATATATTATTCAGTGCAAAGGAACCATACAGAATATTTGAAAATGTTAGCAGAACTATGCAGCGGGGGGAGCTCTAATGACCTTGTAGCTGTAGTCTATGGGTTACATCTGAATCTAATTTCTAATACACTACACTGCAAGTAGCCTTATTTGTCTAATTTGGCAGTGGAGAGACTAATTCTCATTCTCATAGATGATACTGGAAAACTCCTAAAATTCTAAGCTATAATTGGTGTGTCCCCCTACAATACTTGCAATGGTGGCCTTCCCCTTCAGTAAGCGCTCCACTTTATCCTCCCCAGGGGTATTCATTTGCCGAATGTTCCTTGGCAAAAAATAGACCAGTAGTATTATAGTGCTCGCCACGAAAGTTGACACACTGGTGGGAGGCAAAGGATGAGTCCTCTTCGAAAAATAGGGAAAACATTGAAGTTGTACTTGCCATTACTGAATGAAGCCTGCCATTTGACCTTTTTCAAACCCGCTAATTTTTGTAGTGAACTTCCTTACCTTCTACCTCCCATGTGTCATCTTTCGTGGCGAGCACTATAGTCTGTCTGTGCCCTTATTTCCTTCAATTCAATATGAATGATCTTTTCTCCCCTTACACTCAGCCAGGGACACACTTCCAACCAGAGGTCCATTGCACCCCATCAGCACCAGTCTCATAAAAAGACTAATGCTGTGAGATACACGCTCCTGGCTTAGTGCGTCCCACCCTAATTCCCTAATCATGCCAGACACACTTTCCCTGCAAAAAAACCTGTGGAGTACAATTCTTGGTGCCCTCCCTTGGATTCTTTCAATTTCCCAAGATAAGTCCTGAGATTGCATTAATTTCAACACTTTGTGTTAAAAAAAATTCCTAAAATAATATAATTGAGACCGACAGGGTTAAAAATATTCAAATTCGCAGTGGTCACAAGAATGTAATCCAAATCTTAAACCATACCTTGTCCCCTTTGATATTATGATCAATGGTCTTCATATCAATTGGTTCGGAAATGACTTGATAATAATCTGGATAATTTTTCTTTGAAGGTTTTTCCATAAAATGAGTTATCAGCAATCTTCCAGCTTCATCCTAAAACAAAATAAAGTTCTATGATATAACGTCATTGAAACCAAAATACATTGCCTGAGTGTCTAATCCCTGCAAACCCTAGACTTCAAAGCAACAACTAACCATTATCCCGTCTATGCCATGGTAAGGTACCCACCTTTATCCCTCTCGATTCTGATCACAGAAGTTAAGCAACGCAACCCCAGCTAACACTGACATGGGTAGCCGCTTGGGAAAATTGTGTACCTCTAATACCCAACAATCGACGCATTAGTGTAGTGTCTGTGCAGTTTCTGCATTACAACTACGCAGTGGACGAGGACTCTAATGACCTTGTAGATGAAGGGCCGTAAAACATCAACGAATCAATCCGTCTGTATGGATACATGGACGATCTGTTGGACGGCATTTTACACACCCGACTGCCGAGAAAAGCCTACACTTATGTATCGTCGATCTACTGTTCGTCGGGGAACATCACCGACGCCAAGGGGCGAGCCCCTACACCTGGGAATGTCGCCTCATCTACCTGTTGCACAGCCGAGAGGATTCTTCTAAGTTCAAAGACATCGAGCACCACACAAAGCCACGGCTTTACTTCCCATCCGATAGAGCAGTGGTGGCCAACTTTTGTGTACATAAGATCTACATTTTATCTCAAAAATGCGTCGCGATCGACTTTTTATCTTAAAAAGTGTCGCGATCGACTTGTTGTCATAGACGTAGTCAAAGTGGGCAGGGGGAGGTTCGATACTAGACCCACCTCGGTCCAGTATCGGACCTAGAACCACTGACGCAGACCTAGAAACACTGAGCCACTACGTCACCGAGGCGGGTCTTAAGTCAACACATCGAGAGTGATCGACCAAAATTGGCTGCGTGATCGACTTGTTCGCCACCCCTGCGATAGAGGATGCACTCAGGGCCTTTCTCTGTCTCGCCCAAAAGAAACCAACCCACTTGGAACCACCAGCTCCTCTTGGTCCACCGTTTGCAAAGACTAGACCTCAAAGAAAAAATTTCAAGACTTAGATCATTACTAAAACCTAATGCTGCAACCCCGATGCATCGATCCATCACCAGCCTATTTAGATTGGTTAAAGCAGTTTTCCGCCATCGACGACAAGACTGGCAAGCTCCTACACCTGAATATATTGCGGAACTACAAGGGTATTTTACTCCTTATAGTAAAGATTTCGTTTCATGCAGGCGAGATTAGTACACGTCACAGGGACGGGCCACAGAAAGCACATCGAGGGCCCCTGTCACCCGAAAGCAATCATCTCTTGGCCAGGGGATCACAGTTAACCACTGAGCCACCGAGACCAGCCTTGCCACTGTCCTATCCCTATTGATGCACATTATTTGCCTTTTTACTACCGTACCGGTTTCTACCTCCCTTATTCCTCTGTTTCTGTTGGGATTTTTTGGCATTCGAGTTCATTCTCAGTATTTTAAGTAAGGAAAGATGGAACATCATCTTACCGTGTAGTCTGCAAGGGCACGATACAAAGCTTTCATCCGTTTTTTAATTCCAACTTCCCCATCAGCATTTCGGCGATAAACTTTCCTTCTTTCATCTGATCCAAATGGAAAACTCTTCCTACTTTGTCTTTTTGGGAGTGACTTGTCGCTCATGTCGTCATCCTCGTCACTTCCTTGTCCCTGAAAAGACAAGTCTCCGAATTATAGTATGTGCAACCTGTGGACTAATTTTATTAGTCATACTAGGAACAATATACCGGTATGTCATTGTATCATAACATCTACCGCAAGCAAGTAGAGCACCCATAACAAAGAACACCACTTTATACTAATTCACCTAGGGCAACCAACGCACTGCAGCTAATAATAGCATGGTTTTCCTCGTGGGAACACCGAGTACTGCTAACACCCAAATCAACGTATTGTTTTGTTTGTTTGTTAGCGTTTTAGGGCCTGCCACTAGAGCAGATGAGTTGGGTTGGACACACCAGTTCTCATCAGATCACTGAAGTTAAGCAACGCAAGCCTTGGTTAGTACAAACAAGATTGGTTAGTAGTGAACGTTGGATGCTGCTAATTTCCCCGCTCCTACATCCCCTTCACCTAACTCCTCCTCTCTCGCGAGCAGCCACCTTAGGGTTCGGTATGTTAGGTCTGCTTGGCTTACTCCCCAACCCGTTAGCACAACATACTGATAAGATCCGAGTCAAAATGATAGCACCATGCCACCGAATGAAAGGCGTGTGAAAGGAAATGAAAGTGATAGAACAAGAATGGCATTAAAAGAACAACAAATACAACGTGCATGAGAAAAGAAATTGTAATCGTACGCGGCACAAGTTGCTTATAACCTTTAAAGAACGGACATTTCAGAGATTCGTCCTGAGTCAAAATGATAGCACCATGACCCATGGAATGCACATAATAATCCAAATGTCATAGTAAGAAGCAGTTTGGTTGCATATGAAAGTATAAAGGTGGGTGAGTTACATTTGCAAACGAATAGTTACGAAATGTCTGTCAAACACACTGTCGTACAAAATGGGTCATGGTAAACCGTTAACAGAATTTGAAAAGGGCCAAATAATCACACTGCATGAAGCTGGACATTCCTTTTGCGCCATTGCCAAGTAAATACAACGTTCCCACAGAGTTGTGATGCATTTCATCACCGTGAACGACAACTATGGCAACAAAAACGACAAACCAACAAAAACGAATTGTTTTAAAATCGCTGAGCAACTCGTCTGCAATTACGAGACAAATTTCAGCTCAAACAACTATCAATGTGTCTCAGTCAACAGTCAGCAGAGGGGCCAAATTAGCTGGATGGCTGAAGTATAAGAAAATGAAGACCATGACTCCTTTAAGACCACAACACAAAATGAAGACCATGACTCCTTTAAGACCACAACACAAAATGAAGAGGTTAGAATGGGTGAAGCATTCCATGTATTGGATGGCACCTTGGGACAACATTATATGAAGCGATGAAAAGAAATTTAATTTAGATGGTCCAGATGGTTGGAACTATTACTGGCATGATATTAGGAAGAAAGATGTCATCTTCTCCAAACGACAGCAAGGTGGAGTCACCACACCGGGTGACGCCAACCCTAGCAACGCCACTGCAGAAGGATGAAAGCTGTGGAATACCAAAAAAACGTTGGAATGTCATTTGTTACCAGTTACCGAACAGTTATGGGGGGTTTTCTTCCAATTCCAGCAGAACAATGCTCGTATCCATACCGCCAAAAGAATGTGGGAGTGGTTCCTGGAATTTGTATTATGGACTGGCCTGCACTCTCGCCAGACTTCAATGCAATGGAGAACCTATGGGGCATCTTGGCTCGTGCTGTTTATACAAACGGGCGTCACATTAATTCAATTTCTGAGCTGAAGATAGCCATTTTGGAGACCTGGGAAGATAATGGCACGTTTCACCTCAGACAACTGGTCTCATTCCATTGCAACACACGTATTTAAAGTTATCTCTAACAAAGGCACCTTCCGTGGCTATTAACAATTTGTTTTGCTGTGGTGGTTATTTTTCTTGTGCATGGTGCTATCATTTTGACTCAGGACGAATCTCACAAATGTACCATGTACCATGTATGATTACAATTTCTTTTGTCATGCACATTGTATTTGTTGTCCTTTTAATGCCATTCTTGTTCTATCACCCAGCATTACACACCGTTCATTCGGTGGCATGGTGCTATCATATTGACTCAGACCTTATACATACTAGAAGGTCATTAGAGCCCTGTCCACTGCGTAGTTCTAATGCAGAGACTGAGCAGCAACTACTAATGTGGCGATTTTTGGGTATTTGCGGTACACAATTTTCCTAAGTAGCCACCGATGTCAGTACTAGCTGGGGTTCGTTGAATAACTTCAGTGATCAGACTAGAACTGGTGTATTCAACGCAATTTGCAGCATCCACTAAGTCATGGTAAACGTGTAGTGTCTGCACAGATTCTGCATTAGAACTACAGTGGATGAGCACCTAATGACCGTTGTAGTTGAAGGGCCCTAAAACACCAATAAAACAAAGGCCCTGGTCAGTGGTTTCCTGAACAACTCTGCAGCGATCATGCATTTTACTTGCAGTGTCCAGCAGGCCCATGCAGTAAGTCGGCACTGACATTGGTCAGTCAATGCAACCCCCACTAGTACTGGCATGTGTGAGTGGCGAATTGCTTTGGACACACCAGTTCTCATCTGATCACTGAAGTTAAGCAGCGCAACCCCAGCTAGTACTGACATGGGCGGCCATTTGGGAAAACTGGGTACTGCTAATACCCAAGAATCGTCGCATTAGTGTAGTGTCTGTGCAGTCTCTGCATAAGAATTATGCCATGGATGGGGCACTAATGACCTTGTAGTTCAAGGACCTTAAAACACCAATGAAATGAAACCGAGGGCAACAGTTTCTGAGACCAGCTATGATAGTCAATAAGAGGAATAGTGGGCGGAAGCTAGTCACAGCTGACAATGAACGCTGGACGTTGAAAAGGATGGCGTCAAGGAACTACAGCCAAAGTGACAGCAGAACTAAGTTCCTGCACCTGACAACGACTTCATAAACTCAACATCTGATTTGCAGAACATGAAGCTGATTATGTGTCATGATTGACAGTCTTCTCAATAAAAAGCAACTAGCAACTCCTGACAACTTTTCAGCCTATGGTAGGGTCGGGTATCCAGCTTGTACCTCTGGATGGACACACTGGTTATATTTCTGCAGCTGGCCAGCGACCAACACTGCAACCCTTATATTTATTTATAGTTGGTCTACAGTTCGTTGGGGCACTACACCACCACACAGTAGGGCAGAATATCATAAAACCTGGCATACATTAGAAGCTGACTTACAAGGTGCCTGAACTGTTTTGTGCAACCTAACGAGTGGCATTTGAACCATTATTTTGCAGTGGAGATTACATGGATTTGTTGCCAAAATTGTAAAAAAAAAACCTTTTTAATGCCATATTGATTTGCACGTGCATGGGTGGATGGGGATCTAGTAGGAGATAGGCGGGAGTGAGGGGCGAGAACCCACAGACCGATTGTATTTCCTTAATGCATACCTAACAATCAAATTATTCATTTTCCCACAGTCTATGAAATTACCTTAAAAGAAATGTGAAACATAGAACTCTCAACGAATAATATCCGAACTGAAGCCAGTTTTGAGGCTTACCTGCCCTACTGTGTGACACCAGGGGGTCATACATGGGAATTTTTGCCTCATTCATCCATCACAGAGTAGAAAGGGTTCTTTCACGTGCAAATGCCATTGTATGTCACACTGAACCTCAGTCTTATTTCTCATCTAAAAAATGCGCACTCAGGGCCTCCCTCTAGCCCAAAAGAAGTCAACCCACCTCGATCGAGTATTGAACCCGGAACCAGTAGCGGATCAGGGGGAAAGCACTTCAAGAAAAGTGCTCCCCACATATTTTTAAATATTCAAAATCCCTTTGTATAAATCTAGCTAGGAATTACAATAGGTCCTCACTCCTAACACACTCGGATATTATGTATAACGTGTAAGAGACCTCAGATATAACAAACAGCTATAAAATGAAACTAGACGGTATACCCCCACAGCTTAATTAAAACTTAATTAAGCTTAATAAACCCCACAGTTTTGCTATCTAGGATCAGTTTTCCAGAACAATGGGGAAATCGATTCTGACGTGGCCCATAGGATTAATGCAGGATGGCTGAAGTGGAGACAGGCAAGTGGGGTCCTGTGTGACCACTGGGTCCCAATAAAGTTGAAGGGCAAAGTTTACAGAACTATGCTGTATGGTTCAGCGTGTTGGGCTGTTAGGAAGACCCATGAAAGGCAAATGCAAGCGGCTGAGATGCGAATGTTACGCTACATGTGTGGGGTATCACAATCTGACAGAATTAGAAACGACTTTCCCTTGGGGGGGTGGCAGATATTGCAGAAAAGATGAGAAGCGTTTGAGGTGGTATGGGCATGTGATGAGGAGGGGGAGGAGGAGCTTATTAGGTCCCTTGTTGAACTGCAGGTAGTTTGGGGCACCAGAGGTAGAGGAAGGCCAAACCGGGCGTGAGTGCAGGTGGTGCAAAGGGACATGGTGGCATGTGGGGTGGAAATGGACTAGGTGGGGGATAGGCGGTAGTGGAGGATTAGAACCCGCAGGCAAGACCCTGCCTCAGGCGGGAGAAGAGTGAGATGATGATGATGATAAAACGATAAAATTCTCAGCAGTGTGGAATCTGGCAAAATTGCAGCTGACTGTATGTGCATCTTGAAGTATACAAGTCTAGGTCGAGTTTTTGAATACATCTTGAAATTAGCGTATTTTTGTTCAGTTAACATAGCTTTGGCATAATTTAGCATTGCTTCTGCTATAACACACACTCGGTTATAACACACAGACACAAGCAGTCCCGAAGGTGTGTGTTATATCCGAGTTTGACTGTAACTGCCAAAAATTTCTAATTTGGTTGTAAAAGGTGGTGTTGGAACAAACTGGGGAGCGGCGAGTTGCGTTGGACACACCAGTTCTCGTCTGATCACTGAAGTTAAGCAACGCAAGCCCAGTTAGTACTGACATGGGTGGTCGCTTGGGAAAGCTGGGTACTGCTAATACCCAATAATCGTCGCATTGGTGTAGTGTCTGTGCAGCATATGCATTAGAACTATGCAGTGGATGGGTCTCTAATGACCTTGTAGTTGACGGGACCTTAAACACCAACAAACAACAACAACAACAAAAAAAAAATTGGAACAAACTGCAAAGCAAAGGGAGGCCTGCAATATCATAATTGGCCCTGGTCGACGTAGTCCCGTCTGGGGAATAACATAAGAAGGATGCCTAACCACGTGCGCTTGCTGTGCATGGAGACCCGAACCCCTGGGAAAAGCAGATCCTGGTGGTTGAGGGGCACTACGTGGTAGCAACTCCTAGCCTCCAACACACCACTTGGGCCAAAACTTCCAGTGGAAAACGGGCGGTCGGACGGATACTCGGTCTGACCAATCGACCAAAGGGGACGCTTCTTGCCCCTTAAGATGTTACCTGTCCGAGCTACCCTGACGACCCGAACTGGCTTCCCCTTGTAGGGGTCCTTGATGGGTGGGGCCTGCAGACAGCAAATTCAAAATCTGCATAATATACGAGACATAATGGGATACATACATACATCATAAAGGAGTGTGGATGTGTGTAATTGGGCTCCAGGTTGGTAAGCTGAATCTTTGGTTTTAATTGGTTGTTTTTTGTAGGGTTTTTTTTACAAATTTATTCAATATATATTCTCTAATTTTGACATAAGTGTTATCACTTGGCTTTTAACTAATATTAAGAAATTCCGGACGATTGTATATGGTATAACTACACAGGGCGCCACGTGGTGTTTTTCTTTTGTGACACATTTTAAAGGAATTTGGGTTGGCTAAATTTTTAGGTGTGGTACAATCTTTAGGAATTTCCTCATTTAGTTATATTTCTGTATGTGTATGTGTAAGTTGATTTTTTAAGTTTGTGTTATTGACAGGAAGTTATCAATTGGTGACTTTACTTAAGGCATTTTAAGGGTGCATTTAATAAGGGACTGTACTGTTTAAGTGGTTTTTGGGACACAGCTCTTCAGCAGCTGGTTTAGCAAAGGCTAAGGTTGGGATGCCAATGGCGTCACCATCTAGTTCACCTAGAATATTGGTGACGCCATCAGGTAATAAAGGGGGCATGAAGATTGGTACGGCTTCCCTCAGCAAAGAGTCAAAGAGCCTCAAGGTGGCAGAGGGATTTCAGATACTGGATAGTCAACAAATGACACCCACATTGCAAGGGAAGGGGGTTAGGGAATCAGATGCAGAGGATAGCCACTTGCCTGCCTCAATATCCCAGGTTTCTACCTGTGGAGGATTGGCAGAGGTTAGTGAAGAGGGTGCCACATGTGTCCAAAACCCATCCCCTGGCAAATCCATTCTTGTACTTGGGGACACAAACTTAAGGGGTGTTGATAGCTGGGCTCTACCAGAAGGGCTACAGAGAGGATGTGTTAGTGTTGCTTCCCTTCCTGATGCAAGGTTGGAAGACATAAAGGGTAGGATTGAAGGTACTATGAAAGGGGAAAAGGAGGACGGCATGACGATTTTACATATAGGATCAAATGATACAACTCTTGATAAACCTGCAGTTGAAGTTCTGAAGGGAATTATGGATATAGCTAAAGAGGTAAAAAGATTTAGGCCCAAGGCAAGAGTTATGCTGTGTCCTGTTGTGGAACGACAGGATAAAGGCAGGTTAACTGCAGCAAAGGCCAGATGGATCAATAATAGGATGTTTTCTGAAGGTCAGGTTATTGGGGCAAAACTACTTGATTACAGAGCATGTCTCTCAGATCTCCAACATTGGTTTGCTGTTGATGGGTTTCATTTTAATGCAAGGGCTGTCTCAAGGATTGGTACAAAAATGAAGGAGTTTATTGTCGATTTTTTAGGAAAGGTACCAAGTCATCTTATGCCAGGTTGAGTCAAAATATCAATAGGAAGGGTATTAATAGGGGAGGGATAGCTAAGTCTTTAGCAGTAAATGATCCATTGACTTTGCTTGTTGTGAATTGCAGAAGCATTGTCAATAAAGTGGTTGAGTTCAATACTCTTGCTGCCACATCAGATGCTGATATCATAATTGGCACTGAATCCTGGTTGAGGGGAGACATCAAATCAGCAGAGATCTTTTCAGATAAGTTTGTAGTTTATAGAAAGGATAGGGAAACAGGCAAAGGGGGTGGAGTCTTTATAGCAATAGATAAATCCCTGGAGAGTTCTAGGGAACTGCAATATGAGGAAGATTGTGAAATGGTATGTTGTCATGTTGCAAGCTCTCATGGCGGGGGAATTTATGTAGTTGGCTTCTATCGTCCACCAGGTGATGATCCACTCCCACTTACAAGACTGTCACAATCATTGGAGCATATATATCAAAAGAAGAAGGTACCACTAGTAATTCTTGGAGGGGACTTCAATTTACCAGGGCTGGATTGGGGCTGTGTGCAGCCTAATTCAAATTCCAGGTTATCAGGTGCTCTGAACCTATTTTTGGAACAGTTGTACTATAATGGATTGGAACAGATTGTGACAATGCCTACACATGATAAAGGAGGAATTTTAGATTTAGTATTTACAAATGTGCCCAGCTCTATCAACACTGTAGAGTGCATTGAAGGAATTAGTGACCATGCAGGGGTAAGGGTGGAGATAGCTAAAAGGTTACCTAGAAAGGTGGCACCAGACAGGGTGGCATACCAATACAATAAGGCAAATTGGGAATATTTTAAATCATATCTAGAATATGAGATAAATGATTTCTATACCATTGTTAATACCTGTGGTGTTGAGGAATCTTGGCAACGATTCCTAGCCCTCATAGAGAAGGGCAAGCAGCTAGCTGTCCCCACTAAGATTATAAGGGATAATATTTTTCCTGAATGGTATACAAAAGAGGTGAAGGTAGCTTTGCAGAATCAGCGAAAGGCTAGGAATGCACTTAGGAGAGGGAGGGATGCCAATACTGAGTTAGTTTATAAGAAGGCCCAGAAAATGGTTAAAGTGTATATGAAGAAGGCTTACAAGAATTTTCATGAAAACATATTGGGAGACAGGCTTAAGAAAAATCCAAAAGCTTTCTGGGGGTATCTGAAGAGGTGTAGGAAAGGGTAATAGGGATACAGTGGTTAAAGATAGTTCAGGAAATGTAGTTAAGGATAGTCTTATGATTGCAAATGTTTTCAATGATGCATTTGCAAAAAGCTTTGCAACCAGTAGGAGGAACTTCCAGCTGGTACTTGATAGTGATTCTCCAGGGAGAATGGATGAGGTTACTATAACTAGGGTGGGAATTGAGCAACTACTACACAAATCAGTGGTTCATAAGGCTGCAGGTCCTGATGGCATTTCTCCATATATTATGCAGTGACTTTCAGGGATACTTAGCTATTACCTGGTGGAAATATTTAGAAAGTCATTAGACATGGGTATTGTTCCATCATCATGGAAACTGGCTAATGTGGTACCAATTTTCAAGTCAGGAGACACAGCAGACCCTAAGTGCTATAGACCTGTTTCATTAACGAGTGCTGTATCCAAGGTTTTTGAACACATCCTATTCTCCTCTATTATGGGATATCTGGAAAAGAAGGGCATCCTTAGCAACAATCAGCATGGATTTAGGAAAGGGAGGTCATGTGACACCCAAATGTTGTAGAGGGATCACAGGAATTTAAGCCTGGGGTTTTGGGAGCTTTTTGGTAATATATGTAAGAATGAGAGTTGGTCTCTCCACTGCCATATTGGCCAAATAAGGCTGCTTGCAGTGTTGTGAATTAGAATTAGAATAATTCAAAGTGGTCGAATATATAATACATAATTCATTCTGGTTATGGATGAGCTGCTAACGGGAGTAAGGTAATGGGCCCCTCAGTGCATGGTAATTGCCAACGATATTGGTAAACTTAGCGACTGCAGCAAACAGGTAGAGAAGGGCCTAAACGACATCAGAGAGCAACAGATGAAGTACGTTCTAGGGACGAACTGGTGAAAAAAATGTGCAAGAGGTAAAGTACTTAGGATCAACTTTCCAAACCAATGGGAAGATACTCTGATGTGACGCATAGAATCAACAGGGAATGGTTGTAGTGGAGACAGGCAAGTGGAGTCCTGTTGATAAAAGGGGGCCAATCAAGCTGAAAGGTTAGTTCTACAGGTCAGTAGTTAGACCAGCTATGCTATACAGATCAGTGTTTGGCAGTGAGGAAGAGCCACATCAATAGAATGAAAGTAGCTGATATGCGAATGTTATGTTGCATGAGTGGCGTGTCGAGAGCTTAATGGCTTTTAGAGATAGCCCAAGGAGTCTAATACAAGGAGTGACAGCTCCGCCCTTTTTGTGTCCTCATACCGAAAGAACGCCACCTAGTAGATGGTTTGCTGAAACTACTTCTTTACATGTATTAGCTTGCATATTTACAACTATATAAATAATAATTAGAATGATTTAAAAGTAGTTATCAAGTGCCAGGTGTATATATATATCACCTTCATCATCATCTCACCCTCCTCACGCCTGTGGTGGGGTCGGGTCTGCACGTTCTTATCCTCCACTCTTGCCTATCCCCCACCAAGTCCCTCTCCATCCTGCACGTCTCCATGCCCCTCTGCACCACCTGCTCCCACGTCCGTTTTGGTCTTCCCGTACCCCAGGTGCCCCCAATCACATGGAGACACATAATGGACCTAATGCGTTCCTCCTCCTCTCTCCTCATCTACCATCCTACTATCTCACCTACCATCTATCCATCCATCCTACCATCTCAACCGCTTCTCCCTAATCTTTTCCGCGATGTCTCCCACCCACAATGGACCTAATATGCCCCTCATCAAATGCCCTCATTAAATGCCCGACTTTATTGGGACCCAGTGGTCGCACAGGACCCCACTTGCCTGTCTCCACTTCAGCTATCCTGCATTAATCCTATGGGTCACGTCAGAATCTATTTCTGCATTGCTCTGGAAAACTGATCATATATAAAGACACTCTTGCACCACTGGAATTCCCTTTCCCCCACAACGAATCTCACCTCCTTGCCCCTGGCCACTAAAATTCAAAGCTAGGTGCTCAGTCTTCTTCATGTTCACCTTAAGACCCCCCCTTTCCATTGCTGTCTTAATGTCTTGTAGTAAGTGTATATATTAAGAAATTATTTTTTCCATTAAAAACATGTGAAACAGAGCAATTTATTTATATGTTCAAATTAGCAGCAAGCAGTTGACATTATTTATTAAGAACAATCAAAGAAAGTGCATAATTGCATGTTTAAGATGCTTGAAATACATGTAGCATCTGTGTTGTAGCAAACCATCCACTTGGGGCGCCACCGTATAAAACTATGACACAAAAGTCAATGGGAAAGGGGCGGAGCTCGTACTCCTTGGATAGCCTATGGGTGATGGACATAGCCAAAACATGAGGGAGAATAGGTTGAGGTGGTATGGACACGTAATAATGAGAAGGGGGAGGAGGAGCTGGTTAGGTCGATTTCAGGTATGCAGGTGGTCGGAAGTACCCGGGCAGGGGGAAACTGGAGCAGACGTGGCAGCAAGTTGTGCATAGGGATATGGTGGTGTGTGGAGAGTTAGAATCCGCAGACCTGACCCTGCCACAGGTGGGATAAGGCCTCCTTCACATGCAGCGATTAACGTTGCGTTTAGCGCTGCGTTACAACCTTTCACATGAAAGCGATTTTGAGGTGGACCGCCTATGTGGTGGCTTCTCTGTAACGCTATTCCCTCTTTCAAAAAATGAAAACCTACAGTGAAAACGCGCGGTGATATGAAAAGGTCAATTGGGTTCCTTGTATTTCAAGGCGCACGCTAACGCTAGAAAATTGCTGAACTCTCGAATCGTGCGTTGCTACGCGCGTTAGCCAAAATCGCACGTTTCCATGTAAAAGCAGCTATTCACCTCTGTGCCTTCTCCAACGCGCGTTACAAAATCGCGCAGTAGCTAACGCTGCATGTGAAAGAGGCCTAAGGGTATGATGATGAATAATGCAAAAATGCCTCATCAGTTGCAAAACTGAAATATGAGCTCTATTGAGACACTGATGGGGGAGCAATTGCTGCATTAGTCCCCTCAACTTAAATCCGCCCCTGCCTTGAACTACTGACGCTTCTTCCTGCGCCACCAATGTGGGGTAGGAGACGTACCAGCACGAGGAAATGCACCACCTTACTTAGGACACTAAAAGGAATTTCTGAAGCATGCATTTCTATAGGACCTGTGCATAACACGTACCACCTTACTGAGGACCCTAAATGGAATTTCTGAAGCACGTATTTCTATAGAACCTTACTTAGGTCTCGTTCTTTGGCATGCGACACTGGCGAGAATAGCAATCGAGTAGATGGCAAAAGTATGGCGTCAACAACAGGCTCTAAGAGAAATTGCGTCTGTTGCGGCTCCATGGCAGGAGAGAAATCACCCTATGTTAATATGTTTCTAAAAATGCCTGTGAGGTGTCGTAAAGAGCACAAAAATCTAACTGACAATCGAAATTCAAAGAGCGAACGTTGTTAACAAAAGTGATAGCCAATCAGATGGACGCAACATTTGTAAGCGACAAATGCAGTTGACAACCTTTCAACTCCAGCTTTTGGCCGATTTTGCACTACCCTACTAAAAAAGTGGAGTTCCTATATCACCAGTTTATGTGGCATTTCGTCTGCAATTCTCGTCAGTGTCGCGTGCCATGGAACCAAGTTTTAGGACACTCAAAAAGGAATTTCTGAAGCACTTATTTCTGTAGGACCTCTTTTCCAAAGTGAGGATCAAGTGGACCACATTTAAATACGAGGTTGAAATGTGCATCAAATAACAACAGTGTATTCATGCAACCTAACTACTGATATACCGGATTTTAAAGAGTCAACATTCAATAAGTGCAAACCAAGGAATTACAAAACACGTCTCTCAGTTTAAAAACAAAAATAAAAGAGAAAAAATGATAGAAACTTAAAGGATAGGTAATAACGAATACCTTTTCTAAGTTAATCAAATCCTTAGCTGTAGCTTGCATTATTTTTTGAAGTTTAACAGCATCCTGGAGAATGAAAAGAAACCATCAATTACTATTTCTCATGCAAATCTCTTCAAAATAAAAAAACATTTTTCCATGCATGCATCAAACAAACAGTATCAAATACATTTTCAGAAATATACAAGGCAATTCAGAAAGTCTGTCACAAAGAGTGCAAAATAAAAATATAATCTCAAGTCTTGATGCAATTTTGCCATGATGGCAATACAGAACATAAGAAAGGTGAATATCCTGAAAGGAAATGGTTTGATCATGCAAAAGAAAACTGCTTAAAGATAAATAAAAAGACAACAGAGAAAACCAAAACATAATCGAATTTTTAAATTACTGAAAAACAAAATATATTACTGATCATCATACACTTATCCCACCTATGGCAGGGTCGGGTCTGTGGGTTTTAGTCTTCCCCTCCCGCCTATCTCCCACCAGATCCACGTCGATCCCACACACTATCATATCCTTATGGACAACTCGCTCCAACGTTTGCTTCGGCCTCCCCTTTCCCCGGGTTCTGCCAACTACCTGTATTTCTGAAAAGGACCTCCTCCCCTCCTTTCGTTACGTGTCCGTAAAACCTCAACCTCAACCCGCAAGGTCTCCACCTCAGGCTACACTCATCTAATATAGGGAGCGGCGAGTTGCGGTGGACACACTAATTCTCGTCTGATCACTGAAGTTAAGCAACGCAAGCTCAGTTAGTACTGACATGGGTGGTCGCTTGGGAAAGCTGGGTTCTGCTAATACTCAATAATCGTCGGATTAGTGTAGTGTCTTTGCAGTATATGCATTAGAACTATACAGTGGACGGGTCTCTAATGACCTTGTAGTTGATGGGACCTTAAACACCAACAAACAAACAACCCATCTAATATACACATTCCGAACTCTTATCAGCTCTGGACACCCCGCTCACGTACTGCAGCACTCGCATCTCGGCTACTTGCATTCTATTGACATGGCTCTTCCTCACTGCCCAACACACTCTGATCCATATAGTACAGCGGGTATAACCACTGTCCTGTAAAACATCCCTTTTAAATTGATTGGGACCCTCCTATCACACAGGGCTCCACTTGCCTGTCTCCACTTCAACCATACCCCACTGATTTTAAGGGTCACATCCGAGTCTATGTCCAAATTGATTGGGAACGTTGATACCTTTTGCACCTTCGTCACCAGTTGGCCCCTAGAGAGAACGTCACCATTATTTTCCTGTCCTAACTGATCTTTACACTACTGAGGAAGTTATTTTCTTTAACAGGTAGCGTCCCTTATATTGGGGAGGGCTGATGTTCCTGGTAACGCATTCTCTTCACTGACAGGAAAAACGGCTTCAGTGCTGTGCTTGTTGAAAACACTGTAGGATTCCCTTGACCGAATCTATTCCTACAGTATCCAGCATTTATTTGTAGGTTTTCAAAATCCATTTCAGAATGGAATTTATGGTGGAGTTACAGAAGTTGTGGATGATACGAAAATTGCTCATCATCATCATCCAGGTCCCCGTCGACCCCACACACTACCATATCCTTACGGACAACTTGCTCCCACGTCTGTTTCGGTGTGTCCCTGCCTCGGGTGCTTCCAACACATTGCAATCCCTGAAATGGACTTAAAAAGCTCCTCCTCCCCTCTCCTCATTGCGTATCCATACCACCATTTTTTTCGGCGATGTTACCTACCATCCCTGGGTACCTCTAATCTACTCATTCCTTTTTCTATCAGCTCTCGACACTCCGCTCATAAACAGCAGCTTTCGCATCTCGGTTACTTCCACTCTATTGACATGGATAACATATATCACTGCAATTCAATATTTTATTTGTTATCAAATAAAGTCATCCAATCTCGACTTGGGAATTCAACTGTCTTAGGCATAAAACAAGGCCGATTAAATAGTTCCCCGCCTGTGGGAGGGCCAGGAACCCATTTCTGCCCCAATGGGACACATGGGGGATTTGTCGGACGGCATATTTACTTAACCGGTCGCCGACCTGAGCTGCAACCCCTATGGTTTTTTCCTCGTCGGCCTGCTTTCGTTGGGACAGTCCACCAACGCCAGGGTTGGACTAATTGCCTAAAACCGGCCCTTCAAATACAAGGTCATTACAGCTCCGTCCACTACGTAGTTCTAATGCAGAGATTGTATAAACACTACAGAAATTCGACGATTGTTGGGTATTAGCGGTACCCAGTCTTCTGAAGCGGCCAGACATGTTAGTACTAGCTGCGACTGCGTTGCTTAACTTCAGTGATCAGATGAGAACTGGTGCGTCCAAAGCAATAAGCCGCTCCCTCTAGACCCCGTCCACTGCGTAGTTCTAATGCAGAGTCTGCACAGACACTACGCTGTTACGACGATTTCTTATGGGTATTAGCAGTACTCAGTGGTCCCAAGGGGTCACCCATGCCTGTACTAGCTAAGGTTGCGTTGCTTCACTTCAGTGATCAGGCGAGAACTGCGCTGTCCAAAGCAATACTGCAGCTCCCGACGCCAGGGGGATGAGCTTCTACATCTGAAAATTTGGCCCTCTTCTCGGTGGCTAGTAGAGGGTTGTATTACGTGCAAGAGACATCGCAGATGTCATACGGGGCCACGGCTTTACTTCTAATCCGACGAAAGGCATACTGGGCCAACGCACCTCGTTGCAGTTTCGAGCCTCGAACTAGTGACCCAGTAGTCCACCATACTACTTCTGCGGTTGCTCCTCCCTCTCCCTGACATGACCTAAACATAAATTTAGAAATATACACTGAGAATGGCGCTCAACCTTCATTAAGGGCCTTAACAAGCCCCAATTGAGACACTGCAGTTGCAAAGCAACATGACACTAAGAAAACAGGATGAACTTAAAGATGAAGGGGCAATTGTCAACCCCCCCCTCCACAAAGTAGTGTTGAAAAACTATTTGATTCTAAGTTACAACCCCCGAAGACAGAAAGGGGACTCGTGCAGTCCTATTGAAACCCTACGTGAGAAACACTACTTTAGGTTTACTTGGATCGTTATTCCCATCAGGGGCTGTGTTGACTATACCAAGGAGCATACAACTAAACTACTCATGTTATTTCCGCCTCGGGCAGAGTCGGGAACCCATTTTGCCCCACTGGAACACATGGGTAATCTATCGGAGGGTATTTCACGCAGTCGGCTGCCGACCAAATACAGCAACCCTATGCTTACCGTATTTATTCTAATTAATAGCGCCCAATAATAAACGGCGCAAAATTCATCACCATAATATCCTTATCCCGCCTGTGGCAGGGTCGGGTCTGTGGGTCCACTGAACATGCTCTGACAGGGGACCCCAGCCAGGCGCCAGGTACTGAAATATAAACAACGCCCTCTAATATATGGCGCAACATAAAAAGGCTTTGAAAATACGGTATTTATTGTCGGCTTATTTTTCTGCATTGGGGAACTTTTCCTCCACCGATGCCAGGAGACAAGGCCCCACACCTGAGAATTTGCACGAAGAAAAAGGTACTTTTACGTGTAGTAGTGACATCGCACTCACCACACGACACCTCTCTGGCCAAAAAGAAGCCAATTCACCTCGATCCAGTATCGAACCCGGAACCGGCTGATAGGCAATGCATCCTAACGCTACAGTCGGGAACGTGAAAAGTCCAGTGTAGAATATGAAAAATCCAAAAGTCTTATTTTACGAATTGCCCTCATCACTGACCGGAAATTTCCGCAAAGGTAGAGGGCATTAGTTCTAAACGTGACGTTTATGCACACAGTAACTGCTAAGCAACTCCTACCCTTTTTCCCACCTATGGCAGGCTCGGGTACCCATCTAGTCCCTCTGAATAAACACAAGGGTGATATATTGGACAGTGTTTTTTCCGCAGCCGGCTGCCGACCAAAGCTGCAGTCCATTATGCTTATTTATCGTCGGTTTACTGCTGGTTGGGGAATTCCACCGGCATCACGGGGCGAGCTGATACACCTGGGAACTTCGACCTCATCTACCCTTTGCATAGTAGAGAGGGTTCTTTTACGTGTAAATTCCATATTACACCACAACGGATCTCGGTTTTACCTCTCAGCCGTAGGAAAGCGCTCCGGGAGCTTCCCTCTCGCAGAAAGAAGCCAACCCACATTGATTCAGTATCGAACCTGGAACTACTGACGCAACAGTGGATCACGCTACCTCCTGCGCCACAGAGGCGGATAAAAGGTATATGTCAACATTTGTCAGTTTTTCACGAAATAAAGTGTGAAAACAATTCCTACCTTATAAATTTTTGAATCTGCTCTGTTGTACAGCTTCGCATTTTCGAACATGATATTCATATCATCAACAACTTCTGCAACTCCACCATAAATTCCATTCTGAAACAGATTTTGAAAACATACAAATAAGTGTTGGATACTGGAGGGGAATAGATTCGGTCAAAGCAAAAGCAATCCTACAGTGTCTGACATAAGCACAACACTGAAGTTATTTTCCCTGTCAGTGATGAGAATGCGTTACACCAGGAAAATCAGTGCTCCCCAATATAGGTGACGCTACCGGTTAGACGAAAATTACTTTACTTCCTCGGTTATGTAGGTGATGGATGAACCATAAATGAGCCACTCCAAGAAGCTCTGGGAGAGAGTAATGGAACGCTGCCTCCGGGATAGAACTAGTATCCATGGAAATCAGTTCAGGTTTATGCCAGGTAGTTCCACAATGGAGCCAATCTTCATGCCATCTTTATCGACCTAGAGAAGGCCTACGACAGTGTCCAAAGACAGGTAGTTTGGGAGGTATTACAAAAAAGGGGAGTAGAAGAAGGGTTTATTCGAATAGTCCAGGATATGTATGATGGGCTCCACAGCCAGGGTAAGGACAACTTGAGGGAATACCACGGCTTTCCAATGAGAGTTAGGGTGCACCAAGGTTCGACACTTAGTCAATAACTTTTCATCGTGGTTTTGGACGAAATGCTTAAAGGGGTAGGAGATTGGGCCCCTCAGTGCTTGGCATTTGCCGACGATATCGGAAAAGTTAGCGACAGCAGAGAACAGATAGAAAAGGGACTAAACGAAATTAGGGGAGCGATAAAAAGGGAGGGCTAAAGATGAACATGACGAAGACGGAGTATTTAGATTTCAATTGGGAAGGACAGGAAAATAACAGTGACGTACGTTCGAGGGGCGAACTGGTGAAAAAGGTGCAAGAGGTAGAGTACTCAGGATCAACGTTCATAAGCAATGGGAAGATAGACTTGGATGCAACCCGTAGAATCAATGGGGGGGGGGAGGTGACTGAAGTGGAGACAGGCAAGCAGAGTCCTGTATGATAGAAGGGTTCCAATCAAGCAGAAAAAGAAGTTCTACAGGGCAGTGGTTAGGTAAGCTATGCTGTATGGATCTGAGTGTTGGGCAGTAAGGAAGAGCCACGCCAAAAGAATGCAAGTGGCCGAGATGCGAATGCTGTGGTACATGAGTGGCGCGTCGAGAGCTGACAGAATTACAAATGCGTATATTAGAGCCAGCCTGGGGGTGGTGGACATCGCAGAAAAAATGAGGGAGAATAGGCTGAGGTGGTATGAACACGTCATGAGAAGAGGGGAGGACCTCGTTAGGTCTTTGCTAGGAATGCATGCGAACGGTAACACCAGGGGCAGGGGAAGACCGAAGCAGACGTGGGAACAGGTTGTCCATAAGGACATGGCAGTGTGTGGGGTGGACGGGGACCTGGTGGGAGACAGACGGGAGTGGAAGGATAGAACCCGCAGACCCGACCATGCCACAGGCGGGATAAGGGTATGATGATGAATACATCAGGGATGAGACAACCTCCCACCTGGCGTAAGTACAAGAAAGTGTCCTCAAAAAGAAATGGGTGAACATTCTCCTGACATGGACTATAAAGTCAAGCGTACCACCAATTGAGATAACAAGTTGAGTTGTGAAACCAAAGTCCTCCAATCCACAATTTCTGTACAATGACTTCTTTAGATGAGTAGGGCGACCCAAAGGTCAGCTTCTCCAATAACAAACAAGAACTGCAAACCATTTTCCCGCCTATGGTAGAGTCAGACACCGATGTTTGTCTCACTAGGATAAACTATGGGTAATCTAATTGATGGTACTTTTATGAAGCCGAATGCTGATTTATTGCTACAATCCTTAACTCCTCTACAGAAGCCAGGGCGGGACGAGCTCCAACACCTGGAAATTTAGCCGATCTACAAGTTCCAAGGAGGAAGGGCACATTACCGTTCACGTCATATCGCAAACACTACGCGGGACCAAGGCTTTACTTCCCACCCAACGGAGGCGCACTTGGAGTCTCTCTCTATATTTCGAAAGGAGCCAACCCACCTTGATCCAGCATCGAACCGGGAACCAACGACGCAGTCACGGCTTCGAACCGTTGATGAGGATAATAACGTGAGGAACTTTCTGAAAGAAGGTGCCGTTATAGCAGGTGGGCAACGTATGGCAGAACAGATGCTATGCTTCAGGTTCCTTGAGTTTTGAATTGGTCAATTATTAGGAATGAGTTATTCTCTCCACTGGCAATTTAGCCTATCAGGTTTGTTTGTTTGTTGGAGTTTAAGGTCCCGTCAACTACAAGGTCGTTAGATTCCCGTTCACTGCACAGACATAAGACTAATGCGACGATTATTGGGTATTAGCAGTACCCAGCTTTCCCGAGCGACCCTCATGTCAGTACTAACTGGGCTTGCGTTGCTTAACTTCAGTGATCACACGAGAACTGGTGTGTCCAACGCAACTCGCCGCTCTCAGCCTATCAGGGCTGCTTGCAGTGTGCTCAATTAGAATTAGTACTAACATAGAGTGATCACTTCGGAAAACTGGGTAATGCTAATACCCAATAATCGTCGCATTAGTGTTATGTCTGTGCAGTGAACGGGAATCTAACGACCTTGTAGTTGAAAGGCTCTAAAACATCAACAACACAAAAAAAATGCCCCGGTACTACATGTGCACATGTAAAATCCCGTTCACATTGGGGAACACGAGCACGAAAATGGGGCCCCAAGCCATTCTAAACGTCATAAACAACACACAGTACATCCTGTATAGATAGAAAATGTGCATACACAGCGTGTGTTCTGACATTCTTAATGATTTTGGACACCATGTTCGTGCTCGTGTTCGCCAATGTGGACACACCATTGTGGTGGTAATAGTGACCGATGATGTAAAATGGGCAGAGACATATTGCACATAAGACAATTGACACGATGACACTGAACAACACGCGTCTTTGTAGGATTTTTCACGTGTCGAACCGATAAGGGCGTTCTTTTTCATCGGTTCGGTGCCAGTTTTCGTTCCAGTAAAAATAACGGTTTTAGATTTTCGGTTTCGTTCGGCCTGGTTCACACGGCAACCTATTCAATACGATATTTCTCGTACACGATTTTATAGAATACGAGACAGAGTTTCACATGGCGACTATTCAATTCGAATTTTCCCGTACAGAGGGACACTGTGCAGGGAAGCATATATAGGAAGTGAACTCACAGTCGTCATCACGAATGAACGCATTCAAGGGATCCACTTATTACAGGCCTTGGAGTGGCTTATTGCATTGGACACACCAGCTCTCATCTGATCACTGAAGTTAAGCAACGCATGCCCAGCTAGTACTAACATGAGTGGCCGTTTGGGAAAACTGGGTACTGCTAATACCCAACAATTGTCGCATTAGTGTAGTGTCTGTGCCGTCTCTGCATTAGAACTACGCAGTGGACGGGCGGGGCTCAAAAGACCTTTGTAGTTGAATGGCCCTAAAACAACAAACAAACAATTACAGGGCAGTGGTTGAGCCAACTATGCTATATGGATCAGAGTTGGACAGTGAGAAAGACTCATGCAGGTAGCATGCAGAATGCATGAGACAGAATGCAGGTAGCTGAGATGCGACTGCTGCAGTACATGAGTGGGTGTAGAGAGTAGATAGGATTAGGAATGAGTATATTAGAGGTAGCGTGGGGGTTGTGGACATCGCTGAAAAAGTGAGAGAATAGATTGCAGTGCTATGGGCACGTAATGCAAGTAGATGAGGAGCTCGTTAGGTCCATTTGAGGAATGCAGGTGGTTGGAAGCACCCGGGGCAGAGGGAGACCAAAGCAGACCTGGGAACAGGTTGTCCATAAGGATATAGCAGTGTGAGGGGTGGACGGGAACTCGTGGGAGATAGATGGGAGTGGAGGGCTAGAACCCGCAGACTCGACCCTGCCACAGGCAGAATAAGGGGTTGATGATGAGGCAGGTGCACAAGCATCCCACATTTCAAATTCTGGAAAAATTTTTGCTCATGTGAACAGCACAATAGCAAAATAAGTGCCACTGCTTCTCGTATTCGAGAATCTCGCATCTCAGTGACAAGAAGTTGGTCAGTATGCGGGAAAATTTTTTCTCCTATTCGAGATTTCCCCGCATGGCCTCCATCTAAACAATCCCATATGGTTTTAATTGTCACTTCTTTATTCGTTAAAAACCCGTATACGGTAAACGGGAAAAACATTGCCATGTGAATGAGGCCTTCCAGTTCGAAGCCCTGGAAGGCGTACTCAAGAACTTATCCACAAAATTCCCGAACACAGTGAACAAAGATGCCTCAGGGGTCGATCGCTGTTTATTAATTATGGATTTCGTATTAGCAGGGCCGGCCTTAGGGCAAGGCGACCGCCTTGGGTCCCGTGCTGGTGAATTAAAAAAAACTTGGTACTGGGGCCCCGCTATCGCCTGCTGCCTTGGACCCCTCTATTGCCTGCTACCTTGGGCCCCGCAAACTCTAGGGCCGGCCCTGGGTATTAGGACGACATTCGGTGCCGGCACTGTTTAATTACAGACCCAAAAGTTCGTTGGTGTACTCTTGGCTTTGTTTTGTTGCCCGCCAAACACAAAGGTCATTAGAACACCGTACACTGCAGTTCTCAAGCAGAGAGTGTACAGACAGACACTACGCTGCTACCATTTTTAGGCATCCCAAGCGACACCAGTGTTAGTGCTAGCTGGGGATGTGTTGGAAACTTCAGTGATCAGATGAGAACTGGTGTGTTCGAAGCAATAAGCCACTCACGTTCTCTTGGAATCAAAGGGACAAATGGGTAGACGATAAAACGAAATTAGGAATGAGATAGAAACGTACCAACAAATTAACTACTGTATCAAGCTTTCAATAATAACCGACGGATTCCGTCGTGGTGACGTGCTAAGCAGTGGCGGATCCAGGATTTTCGTCAAAGGGGGTTGAGCTAAACCTCACATATTATGCGAATATAAGTTTATATGTTCATGGTGGGGATGAAGGTTTGCAAACCCAAAAACCCCCATCCTGGATCCGGGCGTTGTTCTAGGCACAGGACCAAAGTGGATTGGCTTCTTTTGGGCGAGAGGGGATGCCACTACTGCGCCTTACTTCGGATGAGAAGTAAAACCAAGATCACGTGTGGTGTACGATGGCCTTTGCACATATAAGAACCCTCTCAACTATGCAACTGGTAGGTGAAGAAAAATTTCCGAGTGTAGGAGCTCGCCCCTTGGCGTCGGGGGAGTGCCTCAACGTTCAGTAGACAGATGATAAATAAGCATATGGGTTGCAGGTTTGGTTCGGCAACCGGCTAAACAGAAAAACACTGTCTAATATATCACCCTTGTGTCCATTCAAAAGGACAAGACGGGTACATGACCATGCCATAAGTGGGAAACGGGTTAGGAGTTGCCTTTGTGTGTTTTAATCAAGAAGCACATACCTTCAATTTTGCACCAATGTTGAGAAGTGATATGGGATGCTTAATTTCCTTATAATAATCGGGATAACACCTAGGGAGAAAAGTTAAGAGTTTAAGAAAAATGATTAAACATGGACCTATTACTTGATTCTTTGTTTAATTACCGTCTGGAGGGTAAACGCAGAAATGGCTCACAGAGTGGATAGCCTTGTGGCGAATGCGCCTCACGTACTGTGTCATAGAGTTGCCACTGCGGGCTATTAATATCTTTGGAATCACTGGTAACAGCATCATCTTCATCCTCGTCTTCTGCAACGTCTTCAAATTGTAATGATTCTTCCATATCAGATTCATACTGCAGTGCTGCAGTGATGGCAGACAGTCGTTGGCCCCCAGCCAGTCGTTTCTGCCTGTTTACAAATATTTAATGCATAATAATTAGTTCTACAAGTTCTGTGGCGACAAAAAATCGATGTCCACCACCAGTGCCGTTTTGCTGGTTCCCTGTAAACGTAGAAGAATTGTGACAGGCTTGAACACGATTTTCTTTTGGGGGTTGACTAATATATCCTCTCATATCACTTTCACCATTCGTTTCCACTCCCCCACCAACGAAAATTGAATTTCCGTCTCATATTCTTATGATCTTATCTCGCCTACAGCAGGTTCCGGTCTGGAAGTTCTCGTTCTTAAGCCCTTTGACTCTCCATCAGATCACTGAAAGGAAGGTAAAGTCATCTACAGCCCTAACAGTCAGAATAAAGCTGGAAATGGAACGGTTAGGCTTGATTGTTTTTTTTAGGGCCCTGAAAACTACAAAGTCATTAGAGCGTCGACCACTGCATAGACACTACATAGAGGCTGCATAACAAATGCCATCCAAACAGATCTCTCATGTGTCCCAATGGGAAAAAAAAAACTGGACCAAGCTGAGTTGGCTTCTTTTGGTCGATATATATAGAGTGGACGACCATGCATGATTGTAACACATTTTTGTTTGTAAATAAAAATGCAGCTCACATAAATAAAAAAGTATTTTTTTATTTTCAACTCTTAAATGTTGTTAATGCCTGGTGAAAAAATAAGAGGAAAATATATGCCGATTATTGACAAAATCGCAATTGTGTATGGATATGCAAAATTTTAAGAGTCAAAAGTCAACAACCATGTATGATTTTACCAGTAATTTTCAAAGCAAAAAGACATAATTTTGTCCTCTGGGCAAAAATAATTCTATTCGATATTCTATTTCATATTCTATTCCACATTCTATTCGAAAATGATATTCAATCTTGTCACAAAATGGATAATAAAAAAGAAGTTAGTAATGATTTGAGAAAAGTCTTCATAAAACTTAGAAATGAAGGTAAAACATTTGCTAAAATCGCTGAAATTCTTAATATTCCCCCATCAACAGTAAAAACCTTCATGATTAAATGCAATAAGACTGGAAAAATTGAGAGTCTGCCTCGTATCTTATGCTGATGAACGTGCAGTGGTTCATGAAGTCTGGAAAAATCCCTTGGCAAGTGTTGTTGCTATTGCAAAAAATCATTCATTTCTTAGTGAAGTACCAGTTAGCGCCAGCACAATAAGGCGGGTACTAAATGATGTAGGATTACATGGCAGAGTACCTAGGAAGAAGCCATACACCTCTAAAGTGAATAAACAGAAAAGACTTGATTTTGCTACAAAATACAAAAATTTTGACTTTTCTTTTTG
Organism: Trigoniulus corallinus; assembly: GCA_013389805.1. NCBI lineage: Eukaryota > Metazoa > Arthropoda > Diplopoda > Spirobolida > Trigoniulidae > Trigoniulus > Trigoniulus corallinus. The sequence goes on along the minus strand of JAAFCE010006156.1, from coordinate 2,926,999 downwards.
GAGTAATGTTATTTTTACAGATGAATCTAAATTTGAACATTTTCGACCTGAAACAAGACCAAAAATATGGAGATCTCAAAACAAAGAATATCAACAACACAATGTTCTGCCAATGGTGAACCATGGTGGAAGTGCAGTAATGGTGTGGGGGTGTATGGCTTCCTCTAGAGTTGGTAATTTAGTGCTTGTGGACTCTACTATGAAAAAAGATTATTTGAAGATTCTGCAAGATAATTTGTTGATTAGTGTGGATCATTTAAGGCTAGGACCAAGTTGGATCTTTCAGCAGGACAATGATCCAAAGCATGAGTCCAATTTGGTGATGGAATGGTTACTGTATAACGTTCCAAAAATACTTGATCACCCACCCCAGTCTTCAGATTTAAATCCCATTGAACATTTATGGAGTTATCTAGAGAAACAAATACGAAAACAGAAAATTTCCAGCATTTCCAGGCTGAAAGATGTGATTATTGAAGAGTGGGGAAAAATACCAACAAAACTCACACAAACCTTGGTGGAGTCAATGTCACGCCGATTATCAGCAGTAATAGAAAGTAAAGGAGGACCAACAAAGTACTAAAGTAGTAGGGAAAGAAAGTTTCACTTCTTTATCATGCAAATGGTATGTTTTGGTGGTACACTTTTGACGCTTAAAAAATGGTATATCAATACACATTTGCATTTTTTTAATACCTTGCATAAATTTTCATTTGATTTTTTTCACCAGGTATTAATAACATGTTATGGTTGAAATTAAAAAAATATTTTTTTATTTATGTGAACTACATTTTTATTTACAAACAAATATATGTGTGACAATCATGCATGGTCGTTCACCTTTGAGTCTCACTGTATATACAGGGTGTTTCCTTTAAAGCAACCAATACCTATTTTTAAAATATCTATGAGATATGGGATAAAATGGTTAGGAAAAAGTTATAGTTGATGGAGGGAGACATTCACTTCTTCAAACAGTTCAGAAATTTTGGCAGTAGTTTTTTCAGGACAATGTGAAGTTACATTTTTTCAATAGATAGGAGAGGACAACATGTGGCCTACTAATAAGATGCCAAGCAAGCTTGGGGAGAGGGAGATAGATGTAGTGTCAGAAGTTATGTACCTGGGGGTTAAACTCACAATTGATAGGGGATACCTAAAAGCATTGGAGGAGAACATCATTTGTAAGCTAAAACCAAGAGATGGATTAATAAGGAAACTGACATTTGATTCATTCTCAAGGTATGAAATGGTTAGGGGCTTATGGAAAGCAGTAGAAAGAAGTGCCAGGGCTAACATATGGAAACGAGGTTCTGTGCATTAGTAAAAAGGTAATGGACTGCATGGAAGTAGCCCAAAGAAGGTTAGGTAGGATGGCATTAGGAGGAAATAGGTTTACAGCAGTTGAAGCAATACAGGGGGACATGGGGTGGGCTACATTTGAACAGAGAGAAATGGATAGTAAATTAGTATACCTGTGCAGGATATGGGGGCTTCAGAAGGAAAATCCAGTATGGCAGGTAAATGCATGGGTAAACAAAATGAAGGTTTCTACTAACTGGGTGAGGAGGGTAAACAGGATATCAAAGAAGATAGGCATAACACTGCACCCCAGGGAGGGCATGGAGGGGGCAACAACACTGCAAAGACTTGTGCAGGACAAAGTTAAGGAGTGGGGGTTAGGGCAGTGGCGACAGGGGATGGAGGGAAGGACGGCAAAGAAAACACTGAGGGTGTATGGGAACAAGCCTAACATAGAGGGGGAGGTAATTTATGACAACACGTGGGAGAGCTCACTTCCGTTTCAGGCAAGAGCTGGGTCCCTGGAGACGAAACAAAGGATGTCGAAGATCACAGGTGAAATTTTGATATATCATGTTCCTATACCTAAAATTAAAAATACGCCTTCAAAACTGCCTTAATGAGTGTGCACCAATGGTCCAGGGCTACAGAATGTTGTCTCAGGTATGGAGCTCAGCAAATTGTCACTCTTAACCACTCCAACTAGCTTAGCATTGAGCTAACGTGGATCGTGACACCATGGCTTATGCTCCAAGTTAGCTAGCTGGAGCGGCTAAGAGCGACAATCTGCTGAGCTCCATACCTGAGACAACATTCTGTAGCCCTGGGCCATTGGTGCACACTCACTAATGCAGTTTTGAAGGTTTATTTTTAATTTTAGGTATAGGAATATGATATATCAAAATTCCACATTTTTCAAGAGCTATGTGATAGTTAAAACTACCCCTATCTATTGAAAATATGTAACTTTGAATTGTCCTGAAAAAACTACTGCCCAAATTTCTGAACTGTTTTAGGAAGTGAATGTCCCCTCCATCAACTATAACTTTTTCCTAACCATTTTATCCCATATCCCATAGATATTTTTTAAAAAGGCATTGGTTACTTTAAAGGAAACACCCTGTATATATATCTTTCGGTTCATGAGATCCTTGCAGCCGGCTACCACCCTAATGCTGTAAACCCTATCCTTATTATTAATCGTTGGCCTACAGTTCGTTGGAGCACCACAGTGGCCACAGTTTTACCGCAAATTCGCCAAAAGAAGAAGGCATACTCAGAAGCCCAACCTCTCTCTTACGTGTCTGTCTCAATCTCTGACTCAACCCAGCTCAATCCAGTATCGAACCAGATACCAATGACACAGTAATCGAGCACGCTATCTCTGTGCCATCAAAGGCAGGTCTATCTTACTTCAACAACGACATTTGAAAAAGTTTGTGAAACATATCTAGTTTGCTATTTTTGATGGATACTATGATGGATACTTACCGAATTCTTTCACTTGTCTTGGATCCTGATGCTCGTCCATGTTCAATTTCTAGCTTTTTACTTGTTATAACTCTTCGCAATGCAACTGCATCCTGAAAATAATGCAATATTTTTAGATTAAAGTTACCAAATACCTAATCTCTGGTCGTGTTGTTCAAGATCCGAAAGTAAGAGGTCATCGTACATTCGTAGGTTAAAACCAGCAAAATAAAGCCCTAATGATTAGGAACTAATTACTTTCGTTGCTCAAAAAAAAAAAAAAACTAACCCTTTTCCTCTCTTACGGCAGGGTCAGGTACCCACCTTGTCCCACTGAATGTATGCACGGGTGATATATTGGACGGTACTCTTCCACAGCTAACTGCCGACAAAAGTTGCAACTCTTATGCTTATTTATCAATGGTCTACTGCTCGTTGGGACACTCCACCGCCGCCAGAGGGCAAGCTCCTACATCTTGGAATTTTGACTCCTTGACCTGTAGCATAGCAGAGAGGGTTTTACGTGTTATTGCCATCGTCCACCACACGGGAACTCGGTTTTACTTCTCATCCGAAGAAAGGGGAAGTGGGGGGCTCCCTCTCGCCAGAAAGAAGCCAGCCCATCTCGGTTTTGTATCGAACCTAGAGCTACTAACGCAGTTACCGAGCACGCTACCCTGCTGGGCCAGTGACGGCAGCAGACAAATGAACAGCAGACCAACGATAAAAAGCATAAAGTATAGGTTGCAGCTTTGGTCGGCAGCTCGCTGCATAAAAATACCGTCCTGTCGCACGCCCATGTGCCCACTGAGGGAGAAACATGGATAGCCGATCTTGCCCTAGTACCTGCTTTTGTTACAACGGATATGAACATGTGAACATACTGTATAACCCAAAGCACTGGCGTGGCCAAGGGGGGTGGGGGCTTAAACCACCCCTTGGGCCTCGGCTGAAAAATTTAAAACGTTTTGAAATAGAATATAGCAAAGCGCTATGCACCCTTTCGACAGTCATATCCTCCCCCTCTTTAGCAGTCCTATCCTCTCCCCCCTTTAGCAGTCACATCACTCCCCTTCAACAAATCCTGGCTACGGCAGTTCAAATATATTTTTCAAATATCATTATGGAATTTCGAAAAAAAAAAATGTTCTTTTTACGTTATTTGAGCGAATTCTAGAAACTAAAAAAATTGCAAAGCACTTTGTTTAATAAAGACGATGCAATATGTAAAAACCCGTCCACATTGGCGAGCACGAACATTGGGTGCAAAATCATTCTAAACGTCTAAACACATGCTGTATATGCACATTTCCTGTATATACAGCGTGTTTTTGACGTTTAGATTGACTTCGAACCCCATGTTTGTGCTCGCGTTAGCCAATGTGGACAATGCTTTAGTGTAAATAGTGACTCTGTATTTTATGTCTGTCTGAGCATTGAACCAGGGCAGCGAACCGTTATTTGTTCTCGTTCCGGTTCACGTCAAATAAATATATCGGTTCTGCTACGGTTTTCGTTCCAGTAAAAAATAACGGGATTTCCGGTTTGCAGTTTCACTCCGAATATTAATTTTAAAAAATTAATGCAGTGAAATTCGTTTAACACGAAAACGCTTAACATGAAATAACGATTAACACGAAACAACACTGCGGTCCGGACAAAATACTCTGTAATTCCATACATTTCTTTTCTTTTAAGACGAAACAAAATTCGCTTAACACGAAATTATTTTCCTTCTCAGCTAACAAAATACTGGATATACAACACACAGTATATCGAAATTTTCGTTAAACTAATCAAATAAACAATGGTTGCCTCTGTTGCTAGATTACAGCCTGGGTTTGGGATGGTAGAAGCATGCCATTAACAAACTTTTCAAACTATGGGGAGGGGGGCCTTTTTATTGACAATTTATGCTCAAAAAGACACTTGCATAAAACACATTTTATCCCAAAAACAATAATTCTTTTAGGTTTTTCTTTTTAAATTATGCATGTGTACATCATTATTTAAATTGGAAATATTGAATTGGAAATATTAAATTGGAAATATTGAATATTGTCCGGGTTGTCTGTGGGGGATGATGTACCCCACTTGTTCCAACATTGCATTATACAAACAAAATAGAAACTTTGGCAGGTAAATTAATGCTTTGTTGGTTATGTTACTAAAAATTACAAATGTAACTTTTAGCAATAAATCCAATTAATAAAATACGACGACATACAAAACAAGTATGCGTCGCTTAACACGAAATTCTTTTACCACGAAAAAATATTTTGGTCCCTTCAGTTTCGTGTTATACCGCATTTACACATTCGCGAATACGACGAGGCGAGTGGCGAGGCGAGCATGTTCGACGAATGTGTGAACACTACATTCGTCATTCACCTCGTGGTTCGCCTCGCCATTCGTGGCGCTCGTGTTGGAAGCGGTTTTTTTCACACGAGTCAAAGGGCGCGAGTGACCTGAGGCGATTTGAGCTATGACTAGCTGCCGAGACAATACGAGTCAAAGGGCGCTAGCGACGAGGTGATTGGAGAATGACCATCTGACGAGATATTCGGCGAATGTGTGAACAGTCATTCCTCATCCAAAGAATGAATGCGAACATTTCGACGAAAGTCTCGCCTCGTCATTCGACTCGTCTTATTCGCGAATGTGTAAATGCGGTATTAAACGAGTTTCACTGTATGTATTAAAGAGAAATTTAAAATACAATACATTATACTATAAATATCATACATCATACATCATCATCATATCACCCTTATCCCGCCTAAGGCAGGGATGGGTCTGCGGGTTCTAATCCTCCACTCCCGTCTATCCCCCACCAAGTCCCCGCATGCCTCCATGTCCCTTTGCGCCACCTGCTCCCACGGTCATTTTGGTCTACCTCTGCCCACAACGTACCTAATAAGTTCCTCCTCTCCCCTCCTCATCACATGCCCCTAACACCTCAACCAATTCTCTCACCTTTTTGGTGATGTCTCCCACTCCTAGGCAACCTATAACGTAATCGCTTCGGATTCTGTCAGATTGTGACACCCCACTCATGCAGTGCAGCATTCCCATCTCAGTCACACGCAAGCCCAGTTAGTACTGACATGGGTGGTCGCTCGGGAAAGCTGGGTACTGCTAATACCCAATAATCGTCGCATTAGTGTAGTGTCTGTGCAGTCTATGCATTAGAACTATGCAGTGGACGGGCATCTAATGACCTTGCAGTTGACGGGACCTTAAACACCAACAAACAAACAATCCCAGTTACTTGCATTTGCCTCTCATGGTTCTTCCTAGCTGCCCAACACTCTGAGTCACAAAGCCCAGCGGGCCGAACGACAGTTCTATAAACTTTGCCCTTCAACTTTATTGGAACCCGTCTGTTGCACTGGACCCCACTACCTATACTCCACTTCAGCCATCCTGCATTAATCCTACAGGCAGGTCACGTCAGAATCTATAACGTCAATTTGGCGTACATACAAATTCGGCATATGACAATTTTGGGTACATACCGATCTCTTGGATGCACACATTTGTTCAAAATTGCAACTGTCATAACCAGTGGCGGATCCAGGATTTTTTTTGGGGGGGGGGGGGGG
>JAAFCE010006156.1:2869233-2920522 GCA_013389805.1 Trigoniulus corallinus | reverse complement strand
GGGGGGGGGGGGGGTTGAGCTAAACCTCACATATTATGCGAATATAAGTTTACATGTGCATGGGGGGGGGGTTGCAACCCCCAAAACCCCATCCTAGATCCGCGCGTGATCATAAGTCTTTGCAACGGTCCCGTATAACACAGTTGGGTTTGTATGTTTGTTTGTGTTTTCGGGCCCATCGACTTCAAAGGTCATTAGAGTCCTATAACACAGTTATGATAGGCATTCATTGTCGTATTACCTTGCAATGACTTATTATGACGGTTGAAATATGTTATGACGCCAAATTGTCATGCGCCAAGTTGACGTAGACCCTGTTCCAGAAAACGGATCAAATACCAAAAGTCTTGCACCACTGGTATCTCCTCACCCCCACAGCGAATCGCACCCCCTTGCTTCTGGCCACTAAAATTGAAAGCTAGGTACTCAGCTTCTTCATGTTCACCTTAAGGTCCCTTCTTTCCATTGCTGGTTTAATGTCTTGTAGGCCATTTTGTGCATCCTCTTTGGACTCCTTTCGTTCGTTCGTTGGTGTTTAAGGTCCCGTCAACTACAAGGTCATTAGAGACCCGTCCATTGCATAGTTCTAGTGCATAGACTGCACAAACACTACACTAATGCGACGATTATTGTTTATCAGCAGTACCTAGCTTTCCCGAGCGACCACCCGTGTAAGTACTAATTGGGCGTGCGTTGCTTAACTTCAGTGATCAGACAAGAACTGGTGTGTCCAATGCAACTCGCCGCTGCCTTTGGACTCCTCAAGCCTTCCTACATCATCAGTAAATACCAGACACAGAGCGGCCCATTCCCTTATTCCTGTCAGCAGCTCATCCATTACTTGAGTGAATAGATATGGGCTAAGTGCTGACCCTTGATGCACACCCACCTGCACGTTGAAGCATACAGTGTTCACCATGCTGTCCCCACCCTAGTGATGGAACCATAATATTATCTATAACGACATTATCATAATACCCCTACCCTGTCTGTGGCAGAGCCGGTTTGTGAGTTCTAGCCCTTCACTCCTATCTCCCACCACGTCGCCATCAACTTCACACACTTCCATACCCTTACTGACAACCTGCTGCCACAGTGCTTCCAACCAATTGCTTTGCTGATATGGACTTAATGAGCTCCTCCTCTCTTTCCATTACGTGTCTATACAACCTCAATCTACTCTTTCTCATTTTTTCAAAGATGTCCCCCACCACAAGGCTACCTCATACTCATTCCTAATTTTATCACTTCTTGACACCCCACTCGTGTACTGCAGCATTCGCATCTCGGCTAATTGAATTCTATTGACGTGGTTCTCCCCCACTGCCCAATATTTTGATCTGTATAACACAACTGGCTTAACCACTGCCCTGTAAAACTTCCTTATCACACAGGACTCTGCTTGTGAAATAGGACACTGTACATGCACGTTTTCTGTATATACAGTATGTACAGTGTGTTTCTGATGGTTAGAATGATTTTGGACCCCATGTTCGTGCCCGTATTCGCCAATGTGGACACTCTGTTGGTGTACTAGGTGTATGCATAAGATTTTTTCTGGGTTATTTTGGAAAAAGAAACACATAATTTTCAAGGGAATTAATTTTTTTTTTTTGTTATTCAAAATACTGCTCATTGACATTTTGTCCATCTTTCAGGTAATTTATGAATACCATGCCAGAAAAACTGCTTGTCTTTTGTGGCAAACCATTCATCGAGCCATTTGCCAACTTTCTTGAAATTGCTGAATTGAAGCTCTGCAAGTGCATGCCCCAAAGATGCGAAGAGGTGATAGTCAGATGGCGCCAGGCCTGGGGAGTATGGCGGGTGTGGAAGGATGTCACATCCAAGTGAGTTCCGGTAAGAATAAAAGTTTTACCAGTTTTAGATTTCATTCCAGTTTGACGCCCTGCTAAAAAGAAAATTTCTTTGCTTTGTTGGTGATTTAGGGCCCTTAACAACAATAGCCATTGGCGCCCCTTCCACTGCATAGTTTTCATACAGAGTCTGCACAGACACTGTGGTGCTGTTATGATGGTTAAGATTTCCAGCAGTACCAGCGCCAGCCTTTCAAAGTGGGGTCCCAGGAAAAGTACAATTGGTAAGGCATTTCATAGTTATCAAGAGTTGAAGTTCTGCCAGCATCTTATTACAAATTATATTCTACAGAAGTTGAAATTGTGCTCAGTCAGTGGGAGACCCAGGTGGCTATCCATACTGTCCAACCTGAGCAGCACCCAGTGCTGTTGGTGTTTTATGAACCTTCAACTACAAAGTTGTTAAAGCCCCATACCCTGCATACTTCTAATGCAGAGACTGCACAGACACTACACTAACGCGACAAGGTGACATTCCATTTAGCTTTATACCTCTATAGTTGCTACATTCTTGGACATCCCCTTTACCCTTGTAGAGTGGTATTACCCAACTCTCACCCCATGCAGATGGTATTCTATCTCCACTAGCTATCTTATTAAAAAGCTTCCCCAGCCACTTGGTACCTGTCCTCCCCGGACTATGACATACTTGAATGGGGATTCCGTCTGGACCTACAGCTTTACCACCTTTCATCTTCTTAAGTGCCCTACCTACTTACTCTTCTGATACAAAGTCTACAGCTCCTGCTGTGCAGGATTGGTGGTGACGTCCTCATCTCCCCCTGCTTCATTCAAGAGGTTTTAGAGGTACTCCTCCCACCTCCTCTTTACCTTTGTTGGAGAGAGCAGGACCCCACCTATGTCATCCTTTACTGTTATGGCTTGGGGTAAATCTTTTGCTGCCCTATCTCTAGACTTGGCCAGTTTGACCAACTTCCTTCTCCCCTTCCTTTGTTCCCAACTGTTCATAGAGGACCTCATACTTCTGGTGCTTGGCCAGGGCAATCTTCCTGCTAGCAGTGGACTTGGCCTGCCTGTACTGGGTCTTTGACCTGCCTGTACTGGGTCTTTGACTCCTGGTCCCCTATCTCCTGCCACCTGTGGAAAGCAGCCTTCTTTTGTTTGATGGATGCTTCTACCTCCTCATTCCACCACCACATATGCCTGTTATCCTGGACTGTGCCTCCCACTCTCCCCTGCCCCAGGATGGGTTTCCCACTTGCACTAATTTTTCGGCCATCCACTCCCAATCCCAGTTCACCTGCCTGTGCACTTCTTGTATAAGTTAATCTGTTTTGGTGGGTAGTTTCCACCACCTGATGGCCTGCTCTCCTTTCCAGGAATGTGCCTTGCCTGCCACTTTCACTAATAGTTCTAGCATAAGTAGCCTGTGTCCACTTTCCTTTTGAAGATTTTCACTGGTGAGAGCCCAGCAGTCATGGACCTCTGATCTATGCTGCCCTCTAACCATAAAAAAATCTATCTGTGACATCCCTTGTGGTGACTGGTATGTAATTACGTGCTTGCCCCTCTTCCTAAACAATGTATTTGCCAATGCAACCCATGCCATACACTACATTCTACAACATTCTGGTTTGAACAAAATTTTAGTGTTTTGCAATGACCTGGGGGATAGCCCAGACCTCAACCATTGAAAGTCTATGGAAGCCTTTGAAGAAAACAGTGTTTGATGCAAACCTAACAAATATAACAGATTTGGTAAGCTTCCACTCATGATGCTTGGTGCACCTTCACTCCGGATGAATGCCTAAACTTATTACAATCAATGCCTAAAAGAATTCAGGATTAATTAAAGCAAAAGGTGTTTGGACAAAATATTAATTTGGAAGTTTCCATACTTTTGACTCAGAAAATTCAAGTTTCCAAACAATTTTTATTTTGTATGTCATTATATTGATATAACTTTTTATTGATATAACTTTTGTAGAATAAGGGTAATATAACTAATTCTCTCTACATTAAACTGCTTCTTTTTGATTTTGAATTTCATGCAAACAGAACATTGGAAATTTCAGTTTTCAAACTTTTGTCTTGTACTGTATACTCATTCCTAATTCTATCAGCTCTCAAAATCCCACTTATGCACCACAGCATATGCATCTCAGCTATTTACATTCTGTTTCTGTGGCTCTTCCTAACTGCCCAACACTCTGATCCATATAGCATAGCTGGCCTAACTACTGCCCTGTAAAACATCCCTTTGAACTTTATTGGGACCCTTTCACTTCAACCATCCTCCATTGATTCTATGGGTCACCTCAGAGTCTATCTAATTTTGAAATGCATCTAGAGGTTTAAACGTGTAGCATCTGGTTTCCCTGGACTCGATGGAGGAAATGAAGAAGGAAGATGCAAGGTGGAAAGGATGAGTTATGGAGCAAAGAGCTGTTGGAAGTGTGCAGAGGTTAAACCACTGTTGAGTTCCATTGAAGTTTAGCAGGTTATATCAGGAGCAGTATGGGTTTATGCTTAACATGGGTATAGATCAGTGTTTCCCAAACTTTTTTTCCCATGCCCCACCTAAACCTTGCTAAAATTCTTAGGGCCCCCTCCTAACTATATGCATAATTTTTAAGATTCAAAAATTGAAATGTTTGCTAAAGAAACATTAATGATAGGTTTTAGAAAGAAATTTAAATTTAGTAAGATCCTTGTACTTGAAGATTGCTGCAAAGAGATTTTATGTCAGTTTCCAAATTAGTTAACTTCAGTCCAGGCCTGGCTCATGAGTTTCAGGCGCCCTAGGCAAGTGGGTTCACCACCACGCCCATTAAATTTAATGCAGTCTGAACGTCCCTCACACCCTTGGTATTTGTCACCTTGCCAATGTATTGGTATAACTGCAACAAGGCGCCTCCAGAAAGCCAACATTTATAAAAGGCCCCAACAACCAGAGAAGTTTGGGAACTCAAGGACTACAACAATTTTAAATTGCCAACAGACTGCATTTCAATGAAATACCTCTGAAATTAGCCACCCCTTTGAAGTTTCCGCCTAGGTTTGTCTGCCCCATGAGCCGCCTGTGCTTCAGTGTCAAGTCTCCCCATCCTAAACTCTGGTGGGGTCCATTTTCGAATTGCTTCCCCATTAACACTCGAATTGCCCCCTTGTGGGGCCCACTTTGGGAATCACTGGTATAGATCCACTTCTAGAGTATTTTTTGTAGGGGAGAGGCAATAGTAATGGGTCGATAGCTTGTAGGGATATGCCATAAAGATGGTATGGATATCTTTCCTACCCTATACTTTTCTATCATCTGCCTCAGAATAAAGATTGGCTCCATTGTGGACCTACCTGGCATAAATACAAACCGATTTCCACATACACTAGTTCTATCCCAGAGGTGACATTCTATTACTCTATCCCAGAGCTTCATGGAATGGCTCATTAGCTTGATACCTCTATAGTTATAACAATCTTGGGCATCCCCTTTGCCCATGCAGATGGCATTTTACCTCCTTTAGCTATCCTACTGAAGTTCCCCTAGCCATATGGTTCTGGCCCTTCCCTAGGCTACGCTGCATTTCAATGGGTATTCTGTCTTGGCATACAGCTTTTAGGCCTTTCATCTTCTCAAGTGCCCTGTCTACTTCCTTCTCTGTCACTGTCTATCATGCATGCTGAGCCATGATAGGTGGCAAAGTCTGCATCTTCCCCTGCTGCATTCAAGAGGTTGTGAATATACCCTTCACACCTCTTCTTTACATCAGATGGCAAATACAGGGTCCTACCTTCAAAATCCTTCACTGTTATGGCTTGGGGTACATCTTTAGCTGCCCTATATATAGTGAAGGCCAGTTTTAAAAATTCTCTCTTCCCTTCCTTAGTCTCTAATTGATCATAAAGGACCTCATATACATGACGTTTGGCCAGGGCAGTGACCATCCTAGTTGTGGACTTGGTCTGCTTATATTGTATTTTAGACTACTGGTCCCGTATCTCCCTCCACCTGTGGAAAGCAGCCTTCTTCTGCTTGATGGCTGCTTCTACCTCCTCATTCCAACATCACGTCTGCCTGTTTCCCTGAAATGTACCTCCTACTATACCCTGCCCTAAGATGGCATTCCTGCAGGTCCTAATTTTTCAGGCGACCCCATTGCACATGGCATCAGCTGTCCCTTCCAAATCCCAGTCTACCTGCCTGATAACTTTTTTTTACAAATTCTTCCGATCTGGTGGGTAATTTCCACCACCTGATGACCAGCTCTCCTTTCCAAAAATTTGCCTTGTGTGCTGCTTTCACTAATGTTTCTAACATACCGTATTATCTCACATATAATATGCACGTTTTTCCCAAAAATTTGGACACAAAGTCTGGGTGTGTATTATACATAGGTGTAAAAATTTCAGCTGTTACCAGAGAACACTAAACATGCAAAAAGAATACTGGATCATCCATCGAAAGCAAGAAGACATTTTTCCTTATTAACCTCATTTAACTTCTATTAGATGCTGTTTTGAGTTAGTTTTATAAATATAATATTTAGCTACCTACACTTTATTTACCTTCATACTATAGATACAAGTGCTTGTATATTAATACAAGTGTAACCATAGATATAATAATACTAGCATACTACTATAAAAAATTAACAAGTCCTGTAATAAAAATGAATATTCTAAGTCCAGTTACTTCCAACAATACCATATTAAAAGCCTGGAAGAACTGGCAAACTTAGCCTGCATATTATACATGAGTATTGAGATTTTTACATGAACATAAATGTTGGAACTTGGGGCGTGTATTATCTACAGGTGAATATTATACGCGAGATAAGATGGTAAGTAATCTATGGCCACATTCCTTAAGGAAGTTTTCACTGGGGAGTGCCCAGCAGTCATGAACTTCCATCCTATGCTGCCCTCTGATTATAAAGAAATCTATCTGTGACATCCCTTGTGGTGACTGGTATGTGATTAAGTGCTTGCCTCTCTTCCTAAACCATGTATTAGCCAATGTAAGAAGAGTAATAACTATGCTAACCGTTCCATACCTCCATCCCTCATATGCTCTCCCATATCCCTGACTACCTTTGCCCATGGTTTCATTGATGTCCCCATCAATAACTAAGCACTCATTCCCTTTACATTGCTCTACCTCAGCTTCTAGTGAGTGTACCAAATCATCCAAGTATGCATGGGAACCCACCTTCATGGGTTCATCAATACTTGCCTGGGGTATATGCACTGACAAGGTGGAGCACTACTCCTCACCAAACCACAGTAACTTGCATTGGACACAACAATTCCTGTGAGATCACTAACGTTAAGCAGTGCAAGCCCACATCAATACCAACATGGGTGGTTGGTAAAGAATGTTGGGTGGTGCAAATTTCCCCTCTCTTTCATCCTTGTCACCTACCTTCTCTTTTCCCACAAGCAGCCTCCTAAGGGTTCATCCTGTTATGGTTGCTTGGCTTACTCCCCAACCTAAAAAACTAATCCAGTATCCAACTAGTAGTAGCCTGCTGTTTATTCATTTCACCAGGGTGACCCCTTGTTGCAGCTCACTATCTAATACTATACCCACCCCATATTGTTTCCTTTCACTAGCTGCATATATGTAGTGAGTCCCACCCAAATTCTGTGACCATGTCTGAGACACTCAACCTATGAGAGAAGCAAAGTGGCACAAATCCTGCAGCTCTCCTTTGTATCATTTTAATTTCCCAAGATAACCCCTTCCTAAAGGGAAACCAAGTCCCTCTCCACCTCACAAGTCTGCATGTCCCTCAACACCACCTGCTCCCATGTCGGTCTTCCCCAACCCCTGGTGCTCCCACTCACCTACATACCCATAATGGACCAGAAAGCTCCTCCACCTCTCTCCTCATCGTATGCCCATACCACCTCAACTGCTTCTCCCTCATCTTTACAATGATGTCTTTCACCCCAAGCTACCTCTAACGTAAGCATTGTGGGCTCTGTCAGCTCGTGACACCCCAGTCATGTAGTGCAGCATTTGAATCACAGCGACTTGCATTCTCCTTTCATGGTTCTTCCTATCTGATTAACACTCTGAGCCATAAAGCAAAGAGGGCCTAACGACCGTTCTGTAAACTTTACCTTTTATTGGGACTGGGCTGTCAAACAGGACTCCACTTGCCTGCCTCCACTTCAGCTATCTGGCAAAAATCCTATGCAAATCCCCATTGCTCTGGAAAACTGATCCTAAATAGCAAAACTCTTGCACCACTAGTATACCCTCACCCCCACAATAGATATCACCCTCTTGCCCCTGGCTGCTAAAATTGAAAGCTAGGTACTCCATCGTCTTCAGGTTTACTTTAAGACCCCATCTTTCCATAGCTGTCTTAATGTCTTGTAGGTCCTTATGTGCATCCTCTTTGGACCCCTCAAGCTTTTCCACATCATCAGCGAATTCCAGGCATTGAGGTGCCCATTCCCCTATTCCCGTCAGCAGTGCATCCATTACTAGAGTGAATAGATATGGGCTAAGTGCTGACCCTTGATGCACATTAAACCTGCACTTTGAAGCATGCAGTTTCCCCATGCTGTCCTCACCCTAGCAATGGAACCCTCGTAAATATCCTTCACTATCCTACCATGGCCTTAATAAACTATTTTCTTCCTTAAAATACTTCAAAGTACCTGTCTGGGGACTCTATCATATGACTTCTCCAGGTCAAGTACTCCACTATTGGCCATACCAGTGACAAAATAATCTTGAAAAATAGTTTACTTTTATTTCCATAATAAATTTTATAGGGTGACCATATTTTCCAGAACTCAAAATGGGACGCTCCACAAAAAATACACCCCCTCCCCCCCTTTATAAAGAAACGTGTTGCTCGTCCAAAAATTTTCCTTCAAATATTAATATTGTTAAGGAAATTGCCAATCCTTGACTATACATATTAACAACTTTACTGTATATTAATAATTAGAATAATTTTTATGAATTATAGGAAAAAGCGTTTCTATTATATGTTCATGATTTATTTTTTATTTGTTATGTCCGTTATTACCATCACATACCACCAGTGGTACGCATACCACAGGATGGGAAACGCTGATCTAGGTAATAGACATAACGAACTCCTCCTCTGATCCTAATAACATACCCATAGCACTTTGGCAGCGAGCTGCAGAAAACTACTATTCAATGGGCCACCCAGGCACCCCATTGGGTCAAAACCGGGTAGTAAGCAGTTACTGTATTTTAGCGCATATACCATGCAGGGTATGCGATTTTTCCTTGCCATGCACCCCCCCCCCCCCTGCGTGGTATTTGTGGAGGCGCTCTATACCAAAACCGTTTTTACAGCAAGGTAATGGCCTCATAATGTATTTACCAGTTATTAATTTTCAGATTCGATAAGACCTTCAAAATCACCACCCAAAAGCAAGCAACTAATGGGTATGTGCATATGTGGAGTACAAGCGGGTGCATATAATCCAATTTCTGCACATACCTCGTATATGTGGGTGCACATTATATGCGCTAAAATATGATACTTTTACACAGCTAGTTATGTCAAGCAACTGATAAGTGCATACTGCAACAATCACTAAAATCGTCAAGCAAAGATAATATAAACAGGATGTTAAATGTCCTAATTGTACAGTGAACACCACAACGCAAATGTCTGCAATATGCATAAAGCAAAAACATCAGCAGGGTTGGATCTGTGGGTTCTAGTCCTCTACTCCTGCCTATCTCCCACCAGGTCCCCATAAACCCCTCACAATACCATATACTTGTGTGGCAATCTTCTCCCACAGCTGCTGAGGTCTCCCCCCGCCTCGGGTGCTTCCAACCACCTGCATTCCTGAAATAGACCTAATGAGCTCCTACGCCCCTCCTCTCATTACGTGTCCATACAACCCCTACATTTTATCCTCGATTTTTTTTCCGTGATGTCTACCACCCCCAGGCTACCACTAATAAGCTCATTCCCAATTCTATTAGCTCTTGACACCCCACTCACGTAGTGCTGCATTTGCATCTTGGCTACTTGCATTCTATTTATGTGGCTCTTTGTTACTGTCCAACACTCTGATCCATATAGTACAGTGGGCCCAACTACCGCCCTGTAAAACTTACCTTTCAACTTGATTGGGATCCTCTTATCACACCAAACTCTTACTTGCCTGTCTCCACTTCAAACCATTCCTCACTGATTCTAGGGGTTCACATCCTAGAGTATCACCCCATTGCTCTGTAACGATGATTCTAAGTACTTTACCCTTTGCACCTTTGTCACCAGTTCGTCTCTAGAGAGCACTTCACCATTTTCCTGTCCTTCCCATTGTTTGTTGGTGTTTTAGTGCCCTTCAACTACAAGGTCATTAGAGCCCCATCCACTGTGTAGTTATGAGACTGCATAGACCCTACAGTGTATAATGTGACGATTTTTGGATACTAGCATTACCAAGTTTTCCCAAGTGGCCACCCATGTCAGTACAAGTTGGAGCTGCGTTGCTTAACTTCAGTAATCAGACGAGAACTGGTGTGTCCAACGCAATTTGCCACTCCCCCGTCCTACCCAATTGAAAGTTAAATACTCTGTCTTCATGTTTATCTTTGGCCCTTGCTTTTCTTCTGCTGCTCGAATACTGTTTAGGCGTTCCTCCACCTGTTCTCTGGAGTCACTAAGTTTTGCAATATCTTCATCAAATACCCATGGACTGGAAGGCCCATTCTCTTACTCCCATCTCCCATCAGCAGCTTGCCAAAAACCAGAATAAAGCGGTATGGACTTAGTGCTGAACCTTGATGCACCCCCAGCTTCGTTGGGACCCCCCACCCAGTGTTTCTGAAAGTTGTCCTTACCCTGGCTATGGAACCACAGACCCTCCTTCTAGCCCCCAGAAAGGATAAACAAAAAAAAAAAAATGAAATAATGTGCCCCTTTTGAGGTCTCTTGATGTCTCACCTTATAATTTTGGGAGCCAGGAAGATTACATGCTTTAACATTTTTGATTATCAGAAGAAGATCCTGTTCTAGCTCATTAAGATTCTGGTAGCTGTTATTTTGAATCTTGGTGGCAACCATCTTCAAATCCATGGGTTCTTGGATTTTTTTATAATAATCTGCATTACGCTGTTAGGAAACGAAAATTATATAAGATGGTTAAGCCACAACCAAGCAGACACAAATTACAATACAAGTCCACTGTGCTTACCCATGCTTCTACCACAAACATTTCATGCACAGTGCGAGACACAGAGCAAACATGCAAACACTAACATGCATTTGTAAGACACTTATTAAAGCCTGGTTCTGTGGCATGGGACACTAGCACCCGAGCAGACGTCAAAATTATGACGTCAACCACAGGTGCTAAGAGAAATTGCACCTATTGAGGTTCCATGACAGGAGAGTAATCATGCTAAGTTTAAATGTTTCTAAAAATGCCTGTGAGGTGGTGTATAGAACATGAAAATATACCTGTCAATAGAAATTCAAAGAGCAGACGTTGTTAAAAAAGTGACATCCAATCAGATGCTCACAACACTTGTAAGCGACAAATGCTGTTGACTTATCAACTCCACTTGTAAGTAGATTATGCGCTACCCTACCAAAAAAGTGGAGGTCCTGCATCGCGAGTTTATGTGGCGTTTTGTCTGCTAACGCGCAATTCTCGTCAGTGTCGTGTGCCATGGAACCAGACTTAACACTGTGAGGCAGCACAATCAGAGGCGTAGCTAGGGGTTTTAAACGCCAGGATACAAATTCGGCGTTTGCGCATCCTCCTGGTCACCTTCTGACAATGTATACGCCATAAATGGGGCCCATCATGCTCTCCCAGAAATTTTAAAATTTTTGAACGTGAAAATCTGAATTTCGTGTCATTATTTTTAGGTACAAAGAGAATATGTATCATCAATTTCGCACTCTAAGATGATGCCCCTCCCCTAGCTACGTCACAACGCAAAATGCACAGTTATAACGAATTATAGCAATAGAATGGAAAGTTCTAACACTAGAGGAAACTTCTCCCACACCAGTGGAACTGAAGCACAAAAGACAATAGATCCTGTCTGGACAGAAGGTTGCAAAGAACAAAAGACAACAGGAACTGTAGTGCCTGACTGAATGCCACATTTATTTGGGAGAGAATGGGTCTAAAGCCTTCCTTTAAAGTAAGTTTGGCTAACAGGCAGAGGAACCAGGTATGAAAGATAATGTCCAGTCGACATCATGATGTTACAAGGTGGACTGAGTGCATGGGCATACACGTTGGGCTACTTGGTGGAAGATAAAGCACTTTGAGGGTCCCAAGAGCACCTAGGGTTAAGGACACCTTGCCTTTAACACTAAGAATGGTCTTCTGTAGTCAGATATGATAATGCTTTCTGAGGTCCCAAGCACATGCCTGTTGCTCATTCACAACACAGGTGGTACCATACAGGGTTGATTGTTAATTCCTGAATTTCTAGAAAGCTTCCAGGACATAATACACGGGAGCAAAAAAGGTGTTCCCAATGATCAAAAGAATATTCCACCCACTTTTAATGGAAATGGAGAGATGTGCTTTGAGGTCTTCCAATAACCTGCAGCCCTCCAACGGACCTAGCCAGCTCCTCCTACACTATTCTCAGCAAATGCCCATACAACCTCAATTCATTCTCTCATCTTTTCTGCCATTTCCTACATCCCCAGGCTACCCTTAACATACTCATCTTTAATTCTGTCTGCACTCGACACCCCACCTATGGAGGCATTTGCATTTCAGCTACCCGCATTCTATTGGCATGCCTTTTTCACACTGCCCAACCCTCTGATCCATATAGAATAGCATACTTTAACTTTATTGGGACCCTCCCATCACACAGAACTCACTTTTACTTGATTTTGAACGGAATTAAATAATTGTTTAGGGCGTATATTCAGATCTCAAAAATCTTGAAGATACCATTGAAAGCCTCTCTACTCTAACATCATTATCATCATAATACGCTTATCCCGCCTATGGCAGGGTCAGGTCTGCGGGTTTAAGCCCTCAATTTCCGCATATCTCCTACCAGGTTTACGCCCACCCCAGATATTATCACCGTGTGCTGACAAAGACCATGCAGCAAAAGACTGCAGCCAAATGGAAAATTACCACTGCCAAAAAGACACCAAGTAATTAGGACAGACTAATTTTGGGTACTACAATGCTAGTGTAGATCTTTGTTACTGTGCATGAAGCCTGCTTGGCACACGTGTGAATTAAGCCTGCTTCTGTGGCATGCAACACTGGCGAGAATAGCACTTGAGCAGACTACATTCCACATAAACTGGTGACGTTGGAGCTCTGCTTTTTTAGTAGGGTCGCACAAAATCAACCAAAAAGTGTAGTAGAGAAGTAGTGAAAGCCATTTGTTGCATACTAGTGTCAGGTTCATCTGATTGGGTGTCACTTTTCTAACAACGTCTGCTCTTTGAATTCTATTGGCTGTTAGATCTATGTTAGTCGTGGCGAACCGTTTTTAGAAGACGGGTCACAATAACTCGAAAAAAAAGGAAAAGTTGTCCACGGGTCTGCAGCAAGCTGTATTTAATTTAATCAATAAAACTAAATTATTATTAATAATGAATAAAGCTAACTAAAGTAGCAAATAGATACCATTATCATAATACCCTTATTCCGCCTTGGGCAGGGTTGGGTCTGCGTATGGATAACCTGCTCTCACGACTGTTGTTTATGAGATGATAAACTAGATATGGTTCATGCTTGGGTCACTTAAAATTGCAAAGTGGATCACATGTTCGCCACCACTGATCTATGTTCTGTGTGCGCCACCTCACAGGCATTTTTAAAAACATTGAAACCTAGCGTTATGTCTCTCCATTCTTGGAACTGCAACAGGCACAATTTCTCTTAGCGCCTGGGGTTGACGTCATAATTTTGCCGTCTGCTTGAGCACTATTCTCGTCAGTGTCGCGTGTAACAGAACCAGGCTTTATATGACAATTTTTCGTGTGGACTGCCTGGTCTTTTGTCATGAAACCCACTACCACACTTACATAATACCTGCTCCCACGCCGTTTTTGGTCTTCCCCTCCCATGGAAGCTACCAACTACCTCCCCCCTCTTCTCATCACTCACCACCTCAATCTACTCACCCTCATCTTTTCTGCAATGTCACCCACCCCCATGGTACCTCTATTATACTCACTGCACCCACTCATGAATTGCAGCATTAGCATCTCAGCGACTTACACTTTATTTACTCTTTCTCACTGCTCAACACTCTGATCCATATACGAAAGCTTGTCCAACCATGGCCCTGTAATATATCCCTTTCAACTTTATTGGGACTCTACATGCCTGAATCTATTTCAACCATCTCCCATTGCTCAGGACTATTATTCTACTCTACATTAGGAATATTTTTTTTCAAGTTTTACTGCTAATTTCTTTTAGATATAGTAATTAGGTACCCAATGGAGAACGTGCACCCGAAAATTCTTGCAGTTGACGACCTACCAATTGATCCACCCAACAGTTGTCTTCCTTCGTTTCGTTTCATTTGTTGGTGTTTCAGGGCCCGTCAACTGCATAGTTCAAATGGAGAGACTGTACAGCAGGGGCGGATCAGGGGAGCAGATCTTCAAAAAACTGCACCCCAAATATTTTGAAATATTCAGAATACCTTAGTATAAATGTGCCTAGCAATTACAATAGTTCCTCTACTGCCTCTTAGACAATGTCTTATCTTTAGTGGTTTAGCCAACTGCAGATTGGACTGGCAGTATAGAATTGGGACTAGCAAATGCAAAAATGCCTTATAGACTGCAAATATTGAATCGTGTATCAGTTGAAATATGTGACCTACTAAGGCGCTGAGGGGGGAACAATTGCTGCATTACTCCCCCCTCTGGATCCGCCCCTGCGGCACCCAGTACCCAGCTTTCCTAAGAGGCCACCCATGTCAGTACTAACTGGGGTTGCGTTGCTTAATTTCAATGATAAGACGAGAACTGATGTGTCTAACGGAATAAGCTGGTCCCAGTTGTCTTCCTACCAGCTATCTTCTTACCAATTGTCGCGATCCCATACCCAGATGAACTTTAGACCTATTGCCAATTGATCAAGTCGAGTACAGACAATAACACAGACTTTTGGACATGCAAAAAAATAAGAATCCCCAGAAAATGAGCCCTAATGCATCTTTTGGGACCAAGATTAAAAGTGAGATTCCACTTTTATAAAGGACCTTTATAAAGGACTCCAAAGCGCATATCATCCAATTTTGCTCCGATCATCATCATATACCCTCACCGCAATCTCCCTAATATAAGACCCGGTGTTATTTTGGGGGAAACGTGGTACTGTATCACTCTAAACGTATGCCAAGTTGCGTTGGACACACTAGTTCTCGTGAGATCACTGAAGTTAAGCAATGCAAACCCACGTTAGTACCAACATGGGTGGTTGGTATAGAACGTTGGGTGTTGCAATTTTACCCTCCTACACCCCCTACACCTACTTCCTCCTCTCCCGTAAGCAGCCTCCAAAGGGTTCAGCCTGTTAAGGCTGCTTGGCCCCAACTCGTTAGTGTAACGTAGACATAGACATGTAAAACATATGACATACATCTCAGTGGCAAAACAATCGAGACACCCGGAAAGTTGAAGACGGAAGTCAATGGAGAAAACCCAGAGAAACAGAGAACATCCCCAAATGCGTTAACACAACAATATAGGCAAGCAGACAAGAGAAAAATGAACAAAAAGAGATCTTGCTTAAGATTTATCAAATGCAACGCACTTGGAAAAAAACGACGAGGAAATCATTACGGCCCTCAAAACTCAAGGAAAAAAAGATGGATAAAGTGGAAGAAATGGAATTGAGCGTCATATAACAAGTCCTACCCACCCTTCGAGATGGCAAAAGCTGTATTGAAGTACTGTAAACTCTACCATCGAAATCTGCAGCAGTCATCACAGAAGCAAACAATTCCTCTAACGGGTTATCATCTAGCAGGTTGGAAGGGGTACTTCTTAAGACACAGTCCTTTATGCTGCTATCGCCTTGGCTTACCTAGTGTAGATTTGTTGAAAGACTATCAATTTAACTCAACTATTAAGTACAAAAACATATTATTTTTTCAGAAACTATGGCACTCATTGCCTACAACACCACAAGTGACTTCAGCAATAATTCAATCATATGAAAACAGAACAAGAAGACAACAAGACCTACCGATACGGTTCAAGAAACATGGTATTTAAACACAAAAATGCAGCAGAGCATGCCATGGCAGCAAACAACAGGCATCAGCCAAGTAATACTGAATTATGGTTAATTTTTTGTTGTTTGTTGGAGTTTAAGGTCCCGTCAACTACAAGGTCATTAGAGACCCGTCCACTGTATAGTTCTAATGCATATACTGCACAGACACTACACTAATGCGACGATTATTGGGTATTAGCAGTACCCAGCTTTCCCGAGCGACCACCCATGTCAGTACTAACTGGACTTGCGTTGCTTAACTTCAGTGATCAGACGAGAACTGGTGAATTATGGTTAAAGACTACCAGTAATGACAACTGTGGCTTACCAATGATTGGGTAAACCAAAAGTGCATGGATGTGTGAAATAGTGACAGCAGCACTGGAGTGGGGGCAAACGTAAACAGACAGAAACTTAGTCAACTTTAGCGATTACAGCAGAACCTCTCTTAGCGAGCTTCATTTGTTCCGAAACCTATTCATAATGTGAGAAACTCAAAACAAAGCACTCCTAACCCATTTCCAACCTATGGCAGGGTAGAGTACCCGTCTTGTCTGTTCAGAATGGACACAGGTGATGTATTGGACAGCGATTTTCCGCAGCCGGTTGCCGACCAAAGATGAAACCCCTATGATTGTCCGTCTACTGTTCGTAGGGGAATTCCATCGACGCCAGGAAGCGCGCTCCTACAACTGGAAATTTTGCCTCATCGACCCGTTGCATAGTAGAGAGGGTTCTTTTACGTGAAAATGCCATCGTACACCACACGGGACCTAGGTTTTACTTCTCATCTGAAAGAAGGCACACTCGGGACCTCTCTCTCGCCCGAAAGAAGCCCAGGGAGCGGCTAACTGTGTTAGACTCACCAGTTCTCGTCTAATCACTGAAGTTAAGTAACGCAACCCCAGCTAGGACTGACCTGAGCGGTCGCTTGGAAAACCTGGGCACTGCTAATACCCAAAAATCATCGCATTAGTGTAATATCTGAGCAAGATAAAGTGTTGCTGAGTAGGTGAGCAATACCAAAACCTATGTCACGTTACAAAGATGACATCGTTCTCTGCATGTCACATCTGGGAAGATATTATGTTATGCTAACCGTTTGGGAAATAAGCCAAGCAGCCATAAGAGGCCGAACCTTTATGAGGCTGCTCGCGGGTGATAAGGTGGTAAGTGTAGAGGATATAGGAGCGAGGAAATTTGCAGCACCCAACGTTCACTACCAACCACACGTGATGGTACTAAAGCGTGTTTGCATTGCTTAACTTCAGTGATCTCACGAGAACTTGGCGGATATATAAGTATTAGAAAAAAAAGTTATCAGAAGCACTTCCTTAGCTAGCCTGTCATGCCCCTGTTCCCCTATACAGGTAGTAGTAATTGACTTACAACCACAATTGGTTCCAACAGACCAGTCATAACACAATTTGGTCATAAGTTGAGTAGGCTAAATGTACAGTACTCTACTGTGAAATCATCATCATCACACCCTTCTCCAACCTGTGGCTGGGTCGGGCCTGTGGGTTCCAATCTTCTGCCCCCACCTATCTCCAACTGCGCCACCATCCACCTCGTACACAACTTTGTCCACTTTGGTCTTCCCCACCCCTGGTGATCCTGACCAACTGCAGTCCCATGATGGTCTTAATTAGTTCCTCCTCCCCTTCTCATCACATGCTCACACCACACCTCAACCTACTCTCCCTCATCATCTGTGATGTTACCAACCCTCAGACTACCTCTAACATGGTCATTTCGGATCCTATCAGCTTGCGACACCCCACTCATGAAGCCCAGCATTCGCATCTCAGCCACTTGCATTCTCCTTTCATGGTCCTTCCTCAAGGCTCAACACTCTGAGCCATATAGCATATCTAAATTGACATCTTGTAGGTCTTGTGCCTCCTCTTTGGACTCTGTACACTTTCCCACACCATCATCAAATATCAAGCACTGAGGGGCCCGTTCCACTACTCCTGCCTGCAGCTCCTCCATGACGAGAGTGAATAAGTATGAGCTAAGTGCTGACCCTTGATGCACAACCACCTACAACCATTAAAACACTGCAATACCAGTACAACCAGGGACATTGTTGCAGATAGGCAGGGGTGGAGGATTGGAACCTGGAGTCCCGACCCAGCCACGGGCTGAAGAAGGGTGTGATGATGATGATGATTAGTTTCAAAAATACAGTACCAAAATACAACTGTTAATTTTCATCACTGTTGATTGGCTGTGGGTCGTCAGCTGACCAATGCCAGCTGATCAAAGTGGTCATAAAGTCGAATAATCATAATTCACATAGGTCATAAATCAACGACTACCTGTAGATATTTTCCTTTACACCCGTTTTAACCTGCATAGTTCCCAAATTGTATTTTACAAAGCTGTGAGTTTCAATAATGCTCAGCCAGTATTTTGGCCTTTGTCAACATCATCGTGCCACCATAGTTGCAGTCCTGCAGTTTTTGGTACGTAAACGTTGGTTACCACCAGGGCGTCGAACTGTTATTGTTTTTCGTTCCGGTTATGGGTCACATGAAATATATATACTGCATTATCTTGCGTATAATACGCATTTCTTTTCCCCAAAAATTGGATCAAAGTCAGGGTGCGTAGAAGTAAAAATTAGAAGTAAAATTTTCATAATTTACATAATTCAAATTCAAATTCATAATTCAAAATTTACATAGAAGTGAAAATTTCAGTCATTTTCAGAGGAACACTAAGAACGCGTCACTAATACTGGATTATCTATCAAAGGACGAGTTGCATTAAACATATTTTAAAATGCATTATTCTTAAAATATGCATATATTTTATTTTGAGAAATTGTAAAATGAAATGAAATTCTGAAATTCATCATCGTCATACCTTATCCCACACCCCAGCCAGGCGTTTGGAACCCGCTGGAAGTATTGGCCCAATTGTCTCTGGGGGATGCTGGCCTATTCCACTGCTCCAACACCACATTATACAACCAAAGTACAAACTTTTGGCAGGTAAATTTTTGGCTGTCAAAAATTTGGAATTTTGATAATACATGGCGAAATGCTGATATTATATTTTAAAAATTCATATAATCTATAATTGCTTCATCATAAATATATCTTTATCCCGCATGTGGCAGGGTCGGGTATGAGGGTTCTAGCCCTCCACTGTCGCCTATCTGCCACCAGGTCCCCATACAATACCATATCCTCATGGACAACCTGTTCCCACATTACTTTAGCCTCCCCCTGCCCCGGGTGCATTCCTGTAATGGACCTAAAGAGCTCCTCTTCTCCATCACGTATCCATACCACCTCAATCTACTCTCACTTTCCATGATGTCTCCACCCTGAAGATACCTCTAATCTGGGTCAAACTTCTTTTGATCAACTCGATTGAAACAAAGGTTCTCACTACAGTTATCATTCAGATTTTGTTGAACAATTACAATCGGTTAACAAAACTTGAATCATGAGACTGTGCCTTAAGAGCGATATTTTTTTTTTGGTTCAGTTCCAGGAAATAGCAGTTTTACTGGTGTTAGGTTTCGTTCCAGTTCGATGCACTGGTTACCACTGAAAACCACTTTAAACTATGGCATCCAGTAATTGTGCAATTTTCTCAATTCAAAGGCTGAGCGCCCACCTCTGAGAAATCAGTTACTGGGAGCATACAGTATTACTGGATTAGTTTCAAGGGTTGGGGAGTAAGCCAGGCAGCCATAACAGGATGAACCCTTAGAGAGATGCGGAGGTAGGTGAAAGGACGAAGGAGAGGGCTAATTTGCAGCACCCAACGTTCTTTACCAACCACCCATGTTGGTATTGATGTGGGCTTGCACTGCTTAACTTCAGTGATCTCACAGGAACTGGTGTGTCCAACACAACTTGGCTGTATTGTTGAGATATTATCATTGCTGCTATCATGTGCGCCTTACATCTCATCGGCTGTTAAATATATGAGCTCTGTACTTTACCTCAAAATCATTCATTTCATGTGCTATTTGTCCCCTACCACTGAAATAAAACAGGCGTTATTTGTGTTAGTGCCAGTGGTTGACGTCATAATTCTTCTGTCTGTGAATGCCAGTGTCACTTGAGTTGCATGCCACCAAACCAGGCTTAAGACTAAAAGCACTGGAGGAACACGGTCCAACAAGTCCATTGCTTAGCAATTTAATTTAAGTTAATTATGGTTTAAAATGTTTTTAAGCAGTTGGGAGATGCTAATAGGAACCAACAGGACAAAAGAATGAAATTGGTGGAAATATACAATTTTCGACAAGTGGGATTGGGCCGGTGTGATATTTTGTGTTGTCCAGCTTTTTTTGACATAATGGTGTATGTTTTCAACCTAACTGGTAAGAAGTTCAGATAGTCTAGAGCAGGGGTTCCCAACCTTTTTATACCTTTAGAGCACATTCTAAAATATAAGTAGGGTGGTGGGCACCATTTATTTTTAATGATATTTATAGTTGAATAAGGGTAACAAATAATTAAAAAACAAGGCTAAAGTCGAGATCTATATTTGAAAATAATGATTCAAAAATATGTTTAACCAAAAAATGATTTCTTTTAAATTTTTAATAAGCACAAAGAAAAGTATTTGTCGCTGCCAAACAGCGGTGGGCACACACAAAGTGGTCGACGGGTGCCATGGCGCCCGCGGGCATAGGGTTGTGAATCCCTGGTCTTTAGCAATGATGGCGAACCTGTGACCCATGAGTCTCGAAGTGACCCAAACGTTTATCGTCTCATAGCATGAGGTGAATGGGTACCCTGGTGGGCTTGAACCCACAGACCCCACTCTGCCACCGAAAGGATAAGGATATTATGATGTTCTCTATTTGCTACTTTAATAAAATAATTTATTCATTATTAATAATAATTTTTTATTCATAAAATTAAATAGTGCTTGCACCTGACCCACGGACTTTTTGAATTTTCTTCGTGTTAATGTGACCCGTCTCTAAAAAAAGGTTCGCCATCACTGGTTTAGAGTCTACTCTACTGCATATGGCAGGAATATCGAAAGAAAAAATTTCCAAAAGCGAATTTCTTCTAATGTACCCATCATTTCTCAAAATTCTCCACAGGCCACACCTGAGACTATTATGGGGCACATATTAGAGATTGTCACTATATACAACATATATTTGTTGGCCATGCAAAACACTGCAAAGTTTAACCCACACTGTTGTGTTTTGTTTGTTGGAGTTTAAGGTCCCGTCAATTACGAGGTCATTAGAGACCCCACACTGTTGTGACAAACAAAAAATACTGCTATATGTTGTGTCCTTGTGGACAGAAAAGATGAGACGTGGTGATCAGAGATATGCTTTAATACAGACTGTGTTATTATATTGGTACAGTGGTCATATATATACACTTGTGTTTTATTACAGTAATAGGTAATAGGTCAGCAGATGTTTCTGGGTGTGTGTGTGTGTGTGTGTGTGCTGACCTTAAGGTCAATGAAAGGTTGGTGACCTTCAGTTTCTAGAATTGGTCAGTTGAAGTGACCTTTTTGGCATGTGGTCACCATATGTGTGATCCTCATTTTCCCATACACGACACTTCCCCTCTTAGTTCTGGTCTATGGGTTGTGAAGCCTAGGCATTGTGGAGGGTGTCTGGACCTTGTAAGGTAGATTCTCTTGGTTAATGGTTCCATTGTTGTTGGGTGGTTGGTTTGGTGATCCTGGTCCTGTTGCAGTTGGAAATATAGTGGAAAGTCATCTGTTGTCCTGTTTGGTGTTTGGAGGTCTTGTATACTGTGTCTAGGTGTCTTTGTTGATCCATAGTCTGTTGTCACTAGTTATGTTAGAGGTCCAAGTTGCTTCTGGATCCTTCCTCTCTCCTATTTCTTCTCACCTTGGTAGTTTCTGTAGTTCACAATATCACCCTCCTTGAATGTTGTTGTCCGTTTTCCCTTGTGGTGCTGTAGCTGGAATGCTTGTCGGTTGGCTACAGTGTGTTCCTGGTTGGGTTTGACCAGGTCTAGTCGGGTGTGTAGTTCCCGACCAAGGAATAGTTTTGCTGGGGTCTCATTTGTTGTGGTACGATATTGGAAGAGAAACATGTCTATTAAGTGTTGGCGAGTTACCTTGTGTCCCTTGTGCATGGCTTTAAAACTGTTTTTGAAAGACTATGAATCTCACTGCTAGGCCATTGGTTGCTGGGTGGTATGGGGCTGACAGGAGGTCTAATATACCATTTTTCTTGGTGAAGGTTTTAAACTCTTCTGATGTGAACTGTGGTTCATTGTCTGCGACTAGTTGGACTGGCATGCCATATCTTGCTATTAGTGATCTCAGAGCAGTTATTGTTGCTAAGGATGTAGTGTGCTTCATGTATATGATTTCAGGCCATTTAGAGTGGGAATCAACTACAATTAGATACATTTTACCATCTATCGGTCCTGCAAAGTCAATGTGGATCCTTTGGTATGGATGTGTGGTCCAGTCCCAAGGGTGTAGTTCTGCTCTTTTTGGATTATTAGCAGTTATTTGGCAGCCTTCACATTCAATTGCTATTCTTTCTATATCCTTGTCTATTCCTGGCCACCATACATAGCTTCTGGCTAGTGACTTCATTTTTACTATTCCTGTGTGTGTAAGGTGTAGTTCTTGTAGGATGTGGCTTTGGTACCGTTTAGGTATTACCACTCGTGACCCCCACAAGATACATCCTTGGTGTATAGTTAACTCCTGTGTCCTTGTGTGGTAGGGTTGGAGTTCTGAAGTGCATTGTGTTGGCCATCCATGTGTTGTATACTGGAAGACCTTCTTGAGGGTGTTATCCTTAGAGGTTTCTGCCTTGATCATGTTGCTGTTTATTGGTAGGGTGTCCAATTGTGAGTTAAGGAAGAAGTCTATTGCATGGATTTGAGTTTTTCTCTCCGTGTTTCTTGCAGGTAGACATGATAGTCCTTCTGCATTGCCATGCAATTTTGTGTTTCTGTATTGGATGGTATAGTTGTGTGATGGAAGGAATAGTGCCCATTTCTGTAATTTGGCTGCTGTCATTGTAGGTATTCCCTTGTGTGGGTAGAAGATGCTTGTGAGGGGTTGGTGGCCTGTTACTGTCGTGAAATGTTGTCCATATAGGTATGGATGGAATTTCTTGACCCCCCAGACGAGACTTAGAGCTTCCTTGTCAATTTGGGAATAATTCTTTTCAGCACTAGATAATGATCTTGAGGCAAAGGCAATGGGGCATTCAGAGTTGTCATCCATTATGTGTGAGATGACGGCCCCTATCCCATGTGCTGATGCATCACATGCTGGAATTTTTGGGTGGTTTGGGTCGTAATAGGTGAGGATCGTATCAGATGTCATTTGCGTTTTTACATACTGGAAGCTGTCCTCACACTCTTGTGACCATGCCCATGGTGTGTCTTTTTGTAGTAGTTTGTGTAGTGGCGCAAGGTGTTCCACTAGGTTTGGGAGGAATCTTCTGTAACAGCTAATAAGCCCCAGTATGGTTCTGAGTTCTTTTGTTTTTTTTTTTTGGTGGTTTAGTGTTTTGTATAGCTATTACCTTGGTCGTTGACTTCTGCTCCCCATTCCTGGTGATTTTTTGTTTGTTTTGTTGGAGTTTAAGGTCCCGTCAACTACGAGGTCATTAGAGACCCGTCCACTGTATAGTTCTAATGCATATACTGCACAGACACTACACTAATGCGATGATTATTGGGTATTAGCAGTACCCAGCTTTCCCAAACGACCACCCATGTCAGTACTAACTGGGCTTGCGTTGCTTAACTTCAGTGATCAGATGAGAACTGGTGTGTCCAACGCAACTCGCCGCTCCCACTCCTGGTGATTGTGTGGCCTAGGTACTCTAGGGATGTTTGGAGGAATTCACACTTCTTCCTGTTGATTGTGACTTGGTATTCCTTGAAGCATTGGAGGACTTGTTCCAAGTTTTTGAGGTGCTCTGCATCATCTTTGCCTGAGACTAGAAGTTCATCATGGAAGGCACATACTCCTGGTATTCCTTGGATGATTTGTTCAATTGTCTTTTACCAGGCTGCTGATGCAGTTCCAAAGAGTACTCACTTTGGTCTGTAAAGGCCCTTGTGGGTGTTGATGGTACACATTTTCTGGGTCTCTTCATCTGTCTCGATGAGTAGGTAGGCATGTCAGGCATCCAGCTTGGTGAAGTGGTCCCCACCAGCTAGTGTTGCAAAGATGTCTATATGAGGTAGTGGGTATCTGAGAATATGTAGTTGGGGATTCAAAGTAGATTTGTATTGCTGCCATTTTCAGTTCTCTGAAAATGGCAGCATTCACGCAAAATTCTAATTCACTACACTGCAAGCAGCCTTCTTTGGTCAATATGGCAGTGGAGAGACTAACAATCATTCCTACATATGATACCATTAAGCTCCTAAAACCCTATGCTATAATTCTTGTGTCCCCCACAATACCAGCAATTATAGGCTTTCCTTTGAGGAAGTCCTCCACTTTATCCTTTCCAAGGCTATTCCATTGTCAAATGGTCCTTGGTAAAAAAAAACCAGTAGTATGAGTCTGTCTGTGCCCTAATCTCCTTCAATACATATGGATGATCCTTTCTCCCCTTATACTCAGCCAGGGACACATTTCCAGCCAGAGGTCCATTGCATTACAGCAGCAGCAGTCTGATAAAAAGGCTAATGCTGTGAGATGTATGCTTAGTGTGTCTCACCCTAGTTCCCTAATCATGTCAGACACACTCTCTCCCTGCGATATGTCCTCCCTGAAGGAAAACCAAATTGAACTACCAAATTGGACTTGCGTTTTAGGGCTCATCGACTACAACGGTCATTAGGGCCCAGAAAGACAATCATCATGGTGGGGGTGTAAATGGCCTTCCCACCATGATGGCAATAAATAAGGGCAAAAGCCCACTAAAACTAATAAGAATAAAAAGCCAATAGCCAAATAAATATAGAAAATAAGTACAGGCAAAAGCCAAAACAGTCATTAAAAATAAAAGCAGCAAAAACTAAAACAGACATTAAAAATAAAAGCAGCAAAAGTCAAAACAGACATAACAATAAAGGTGGCAAAAGCCAAAACAGACATAACAATAAAAGTGGCAATAGCCAAAACAGACAACCATAAAAGTGGCAAAGGCCAAAACAGACATAATAAAAGTGGCAAAAGCCAAAACAGACATAATAAAAGTGGCAAAAGCCAAAACAGACATAACAATAAAAGTGGCAAAAGCCAAAAAGACACAAGGATAAAAGCAAAGCTAGCAAAAGGAAAACAGGGTACAAATTACATTTTGTGGAAGAGGCCGGCCTCTTTCAGAAATACAAGTGAGCTCTCAACCCCCTGGGGATTATCCCCAAGTGAGGCTGAGAGCTTTGGACTGACCCCTAGTCACCATCTAAGTTCTCGGTATCTCTCACAGTGACTAAAGATGTGCGCCACTGTGAGAGGCTCCCAACAGAAGTCCCACCATGTTTGATCCTCACCCTGTAGAATGTAGGAGTGGGTGAGGAACGTGTGACCGATCCAAAGCCGAGCAAGCACAACCTCCTTTCTCCGTGACTGGCGGCACAAGAACACCCAGTGCTCTGGAGTGTCCTTCAGTGTGTGGAGTTTGTTGGCGGTCTCCACAAACCACTGGAACCGCCATTGGTCATGGACGGCCGCCGCACCATCGGGAGAGCAACGGAGGGGACAGCAGTGTTGGGTACATCTGGCAAGTGAGCCACCTGGCGGGCATGGGCATCAACATGCCCCAGGACCAACATAAACAACACTGTCTTGCTGTGGTTACGAATCACAAGCAGCAATCTGTGCACACCCTGGACGATGGCATGTCTACCATACAGGGTGTGCAACAGCTGAAGGGAGGATAGGGAGTTAATCGCAACACTGAAGTGTCTGTCTTTCAATAACTGGATGAGTTCCAGTGCAGAGCTGTGAGCTCTGCAGTTAAGACACTGGCGACACCTGGAAGGCGGCCCCCTATGAGATGACCAGTTGTAAAGACTGACCAACCCACTGAGGAGCCATCCTTCGACCCATCTGTGTAAATAAAAACATGGCCCCGATAGGTGAGAGAGGCCCCTTTGGTTGGAAGTAATGTTTTTTTCAATTTAAACAAAAATTCTGTAGGGTGAAATAAATTGGTGTAAAAACGGATTTGGGTGAATATGATTTGTTTGTTTCTAAACATGACTTCCGTTTGAATCGTTTGTTTCTAAACATGACTTCCGTTGGATTCGTTTGTTTCTAATCACGACTTCCGTTTGTTTCTAAACATCACCTTCAGGTATCAAAAAACCCACGCTACATTGAAAAGAAATCCTTTCATCCACAAAATTTCCAGGTATTGGAGTTCCCTTAGCTGTGGGTCACTGAGAAGCTTTTAGGATGACAGAAGTGCACATGCTAAATCCACAGAGTGCTATCAACACAGCAAACACAGAAACACCATCTCCATGCAACTTGGTGGCCAGGTTGTGTTGGACACACCAGTTCTTGTGAGATCACTGAAGTTAAGCAATGCAAACCCACGTTAGTACCAACAAGGGTAGTTGGTAGGGAACGTTGGGTGCTGCAACTGCAGAGATTTACACCTGTCTCCTTCTCAACAGCAAGCAGCCTCCTAAGGGTTTGGCCTGTTATGGCTGCTTGGCTTACTCCCCAACGTTAGTGCATAAACTAAGAAACCATCTTAATGAAAACTTCTGTCCTAGCCCTTTTCTGCCCATGGCAGGATCAGGTACCTTTGGCCTGGTACTATGAAGCAAGCCAGGGAAGAATTCAGTCAGATAATAGCGAGATTTATTACAAAGTCAATGCACGCACGAATTTAAATAAAAGTGAAGCTTTATTGCAGCGTTTCTGCAACGACTAATACAGGAGAGCCACCTAACGAAAGACTTCCTCCATTGTCAGCCATTATTTTGTTTAGTCAGCTGCATAATAGGCGCACTAGAGCATAGGCCTAGAAAAGCATATGCCAAAATGTACACACAGCTTGACGCACGCAGTGTTGGCGTTTGTGCAGTTGACGATTCGTCTGTATTGTATAATGTACACTTGCAAAAAGTGCTGCAATAAAACTCCCTAATGGGGACGATAGATAATAAGGGCAACGCTAGGGGAGAACTGTTGAACAGCTAGTTTTCATTTGAAACCTTGCTAGAGCAGGCAGCTATACATCCTAATTCTGGGGTCTCCACCATATGACCCCCGGGCCAGATGCGGCCCGCCAGTCAATTTAATCCGACCCGTGGAAGGATTCTATAACTGTATTTAAATTTCCTTAATTTCGAAACTCGATAGTTAAGTGTGGGTATAAACAGTAATGATCCGTCAAGCAAGAACAGTTGCGTAACGTCAGTTGTGGCGCCCGGGGCAGGAGGCATTTCAAGCGCCCCCCCCCCCTCCATTGCTGCTTGTCCTGAGCAGACATGGTACACGAATGTAGGCACCTTCTATTTGCCATAAAGTCGTGGTACAGACATTGTGCTGCGACGGTTGATTTCCAGAAGGCGGAAAAGGTGCCCCCAAGGTGGCACTTTGTCCAGCGCCAGGGGCAATTTCACACCATTGCCCCTACAAGTTGCGTCACTGAGCAATAAGAAATGAAAGTCGGGTCAGTCAGTCCTTGTTAGTTTCTGTGAAGCACCGTCAAACGATCGGCTTGTGGGCCGTCGGCCTTCGACAATTCTTAATTTGGCCCACCGATCCCAACTGTTCAAGATCCCTGTACTAATGAAAATCCCAATACTTGTTTCCTCTACAAAATTCTTTTACAACTGCATCAAAAGCATTAAAATCCTATCAAAGCAATATGGCAATAAAATTTTCAAAACCACGTTACTGCAACTTCATAATATACAAATTAATGTGTGCCCTAGGTGCCCCAGTTGCTTATAAATCAGTATAGTTTCACTAAAAATAACTTCCAAATTCTCTCCATAAGCCACCATTTCTTTGTGCACATGAATGAAAACCAAACAGCTGAAGGAAAGAGTAACTATACTCACCTCAGAGAATGAGCTATCATTGGATACGCCTGTATCACCAAAAATATCCTCTTTCACTTTAGTAGGAGGAACATTTAATAACTGATTTTTCGTCATCAAAAACACTTCCCAAAATTGAAGTGTATCTTTATATTCTTGAGAGCTTTTCTAAAAAAACAATAACATTTACATAGTAAATAAAAAATCATTCTTCGCGTAAAATTTCAAAGTTGAACAAGGCGAGCACTCCAAGTCTATCCCCATTTAAAAAGAGTGAGGTCATAAATTGTGGGAATTCGGATAAGAGGTTTTTAGATCTTCCTGTTCTTTCTATCCAACATCTAAGAAGCTTGCCACAAGTTCTCTTGCGAATTAAAACAAACACAATTTGCTAATTTAAATTAGCTTGAATTCACCGTGAAGCGGAAGAAACAACCCTGTTGATCAGTATACTGCATTGATATGATGTTGGAAAACATTTCTTCCAATCATAAATCACGTTGAGTCCAATACGCACTCAACTTCAGAGTACAGATTCAATTCCAATACCCTCTATCAAGAACAACGGTTAAGGCTCTCAACAGAGAGCGAGTTCTAACAATAAGTATGCTACAAAACATTTATCTTGGGTCATATCAGACAAACATGAAATTCGGTAACCGGTATCTGTGTTTCACAGTAGATTCAATTTGACACATAGGATTAATGAAGAGTTAATGATGTGGAGTACTGCATGATCAGAAGGTCCTAAAAAAGTTGAAGGGGAAGTTCTATAGGGCAGTGGTTCGACCAGTTACGCTAAACCGATCAGAATGTTGAGCAAGGCGGAGGAATAATTAAAACAGACTAAAAAAGCAGAAATCTACATGCTGAGCTCCAATGGAGGTGGGGGAGTCGTTAGGACGATTACGGGGATGCTGCTTATCAAAAGAATCCGGACTAGAGCAGGCCTAGCATGGTAGTGTGTAGGGGTGGACAGGGACGTAATGACCGATGGGTGCAATTGGAGGGGCAGAACTCGGAGACTAGACCTTTCCTCAGGCGGGGGAAGGAGGCGACTAAATTTCGTTGGACACACCAGCTCTCGTCTTATCACTCAAGTTAAGCAACGCAACCCCAGCTAGTACTAACATGGGCGGCCTCTTGGGAAAACTGGGTATCGTTAATATCCAAAAATCGTCGCATCAGCGTTGTGTTTGTGGAGTTTCTGCATTACAACTGCACAATGGACGGGGTTCTAATTCCCGATGTAGCGGATTTTGTTTGTTTTGCTCGTGTTTCAGGGCACTTCAGCTACAAAGGTCATTAGAGCCTGGTCCATTACGTAGTTCTAAAGCAGAGACTGCACAGACACTACGTTGATGCGACGATTTTTGGGTATTAGCAGTACCCAGTTTTCCCAAGCGGCCACCCAGGTCAGTACTAGCTGGGGTTGCGCTGCTTAGCTTCAGTGTCAGAAGAGAACTGGTGTGTCCAACGCAATTCGCCGCTAAGGATGTAGCAGAAGGGCCCTAAAGCGCGAACAAAACAAAAACACATGTGGGATAAGGCATGATGATGAAGAAGAGGAAGGCCAAAGTAGATGTGAGTGAGCGCTGTACGGCGGGATATGGTAGGGTGTGGGGTAGATAGGGATCAGAGATGGGTGGGACTGGAGGGCCACAAAAAGCAGGCCATCACATCAGGAGGACGCAAGACAATTTCTTAAATCGCTGCGAACATTTTAAGAAAACTGAGCTTCTTAGCATAATGATTCATACCTTATAATACATTTTGGCATTGCTGACCATAGATTCAATATCGTTACTCATCTGTTCCACATCTTCATATTCATCATTTTTCAGTTTCAACTGCATCCGTAGAAGATCTATTGGCGAAGAAACAACTTCGCTAGGGTCGAGAGAGTTTCTGCAATCGATTTTTTGTCTGATATTATGAAATAATTACAGCCACAATAACATGTTAGCATAATAGCAAACCTCCGTTTAGAAGCACGAACAAAGCTGTCGCAAAGCACTCTTCCATCGTCGCATTTGTAATTTCGAATACGATCATATAATTCTTGACACAGTTCAACCTACATATAAGTAACAATATGCTAAAACATCGATGAAATATAACATGAAGAAACAAAAGCAATTACGAAAAAATGTCGATCACGTACTTGTTCATATTGAACGGGAGATTTTCGTCTTCTTTTCATCACATCACATCCTTCCTTTCCTTCGTCCGGAGTATGCTTACGACGTTTCGGCATTTCTTTCTTCGGAAACAATCAATCTGACCCGATTCTACACAGCGTAATTTAATAATTTGATGAATCAATAAATTTTAGAATTTATAAGTTAAAAAATGTAATTCATAACTGTCAACCGCAAGAAACAGAAAACAAACACACCAACGACGCTCAACCGGGTCAGAAATTTAGTGGCGCCACCTATCACGCAGACGCGTCGGTCAGAAATTTAGTGGCGCCACCTATCACGCAGACGCGTCAATGGTATCGAAATAAACTTTATTCCGCTTTTAAAGACCAATGTGTTTTCGGGAAATTTGTATCAGTTAAACAAATATCCATGATAGGATATGAAAAACTTGGCTGCCCACCAGGGCCTTGCAAACGTTATAGCCATGAAAGCAAACGCTATATCTGTGACCCTCTACCATTAAAAAGCCATAGGTTCTACCGGGACCAGCCCAAACAGACACTATAGTGAGGTGAGGTCCCAGGGACCACGATTTTTCTGTCTAAAATTTCCCTTTTTACCTAGGGATCTTGACTGACCAGAATTCTACTGGATAGTAAAACATATGAAGGTACTGAAGGAATGACCCTTGTAACTTTATTGTTCTAAAAGTTACAAATGAAAATTTAAATGACGTGTTCCAAGGGACCACACGTCACATATTAAATAGGCAGTTATTTACATTATATAGGTAGACATTTACAGAGGTATATCTGAATATACAATGATAAGCATGCCAGGAACTCATATTCAATGTATGTTTTGATTGCCTGCTGTAATGGCACGTGATACACTCTAATGATACAGTAAAACCTGCCTAAACTGGGCCTCATATAAACCAGAAACCTGGCCAAACAGAAAATAATTTATGGAACGGATTAATTTCCCATGGCAAATACTACCCTAAACCGGAAAACTACTTAACATGGAAACAGAATAAGTTTTGGGAACCGTTTTCATAAATAACCTGACTAAGACAGATTATTTTATGCATAACACTACAATGCAGGCATTAATTTTGAGTGTGACTGTACATGCATCAAAATTCTAGGGATGATTGCAGCCA
This sequence comes from Trigoniulus corallinus, assembly GCA_013389805.1. Classification (NCBI taxonomy): domain Eukaryota; kingdom Metazoa; phylum Arthropoda; class Diplopoda; order Spirobolida; family Trigoniulidae; genus Trigoniulus; species Trigoniulus corallinus. Next base: position 2,889,147 of record JAAFCE010006156.1, on the reverse strand, counting down.
TATACACACAGAGCTAAGCAATAGTGAAGTGACGACAATGTAGGCCTACTTTAAAAGACATGTGGGGACAGGGGTGGATCCAGGGAGAGTAATGCAGCCATTGCTCCCCTCTCAGTGCCTCACTGGGGTGCATCCATCAACTGATGCATGATGCAACTGATGATGCATTTTTGCATTTGCTATTCCCATTTACATTCTGCCAGTCCAATCTGCAGTTGGCTAAACCACTGAACATAGGACATTGTCTAAGGGGCAGTGGAGGATCTATTGTAATTTCTAGTTTTATACTAAGAGATTCTGAATATTTAAAAATATTTGGGGTGCAATTTTTTGAAGCGCTCCCCCCTGATCCACCTCTGGATCAGCCCCTGTGTGGGGAGAGAAAATTTTAATTTATGGATTTTTTTTTTTAAATTTCATCATCCTAATAAAAGGTGATCAAATTTTTGTACTTTGTTTTATCAAAAGAAAGCCCTTTGTAAAAAATACGGGAACGATCAGGTTCCATTTTAAAGAAGTTTGACTGTAATTATCGTCACTTTAATATCATCAGGGATTTTGCATGTAAATGGGACGAACATAACAAAAGACGAATACCACATCTCAATTCGTCCTCTTCTGTTTCTTCTTGGCTTGCGTTTGGCAACATTGCAATTATCCGTCTCTGAAAATTGTGCCATCTAGTGAATGCGAGACAAAACATTTTGGCTATATGGCAGTAGCGTTATGTAAAAACGGGTGGTAATGTCATTAAAATAACATCCTATCTAAGAATCCCATTTTATAGAACCTTAATATATATACCGTATTATCTCGTGTATAATACTGGATCATCCATTGAAAGCAAGAAGAGACATGTTTGCTTATTAACCTCATTTAACTTCTATTAGATGCTGTTTTGAGTTAGTTTTATAAATATAATTTTTAGTTACCTACACTTTATTTACCTTCATACCATAGATACAAGTGCTTGTATATTAATACAAGTGTAACCATAGATATAATAATACTAGCATACTGCTATGAAAAATTAACAAGTCTTGTAATAAAAATGAATATTCTAAGTCCAGTTATGTCCAACAATACCGATATTAAATGCCTAAAAATTCTTCACAATTGTCATCTGAAATAATTGGGAACTGGCAAACTTAACCTGCATATTATACATGGGCATTAATATTTTTCTTTAACAAAGTCTTAAAACTTGGGGTGCGTATTATACGGGTGCATATTATACACGAGATAATATGGTATATAAAACATAAATTGTATCTCCCTAAACAGCTGTTGGGGATTATCATTTTTATTCTCTATTTTTGGATGTTTTTTTCACCCTATCTCTTGGTGTAAAAAATGGCTGCCAGATCTCACACTGGAAAGTAATATGCACATGCATGAGAATTTAGCCAATCACAGGATAGCCAATTCATCATGAGAAAGAAGGACGTTTATTTTGGATTTTCTCATCTGTACAGCAAAATCCCTATTGCCTTTCTTCACAAACACATCAGTCCCATTTTCCTTCATTTTTTATCAATAAATCTAGAGAAAAAATTCTGAGGAATATCAATTTACAGACCTTGTGAGTCTGTCAGCAATCTCTGCCCTTCTGCAGGGGAATTGTATTATTCCTACCATCTGATAACAATCCCAGTTATAAGGAGTTTTTCTTCTGTAAAATTTGGTTTTGTTGAACTTAAAGTGCTTTTTAAAGAAAAGTGTCGATATGTGATCCCAACATCAAAAAGAATAAATGCAAACATATGATAACTTTGTCTTTTCAGGACGAGATTTAGATATCTTGCTTCTAATGGAATTCTTGATCTAAATATGTACCTAACTTTTTGGCGTGCACTGAGACAAACAAAGTAGTTTACAAGGCAGACCTTCAGTTTGACAGGGAGAATCTTTTGATACTTTGCAAAAAATTAGGAATACCACAATCATGCCATTCTGGAAAGAGTGATGCTTTCACAGGTACTGAGATATATGATGCAGGTTACTTGAATGCAAATGATCATATGCATCTCAATGGTTTTTGTAGGGATTGAAGGGTTGTGCATTCTACTAGCACAATTAGCAAGCCTTGGATCACTTTACACCAACATTCCACTTTTCAATAGAGATGGAGGAACAAAAAAATGCAGGAACATCTACTTTCATATCATATGCTGACAGAAACACCTCTGCGAAGTACTGAAGGTTGTCATGTGTCAAAGTGGATGACACATGACAACTTATGTTCCTCCATTCAGATGTCCCTACATTTCCAGAAAGTTGAGATGGCTGGCTCAACACTTCCAAATGTGGTTGCCTTTATTGATGGAACTGCCAGACCAATTTGCTGTCCTACCAGAAACCAGGGGGTGGGTCTCTAATGACCTTGTAGTTGACGGGACCTTAAACACCAACAAGCGAAGCAGAAACCAGGAGGTTTATTTCAGTGGACACAAGTGGCAGCATGTTTTAAAGTACCAGGCTGTAACCTTTCCAAATGGCCTGATTGGATGCACTGAAGGTGCATTCCCTGCATGCTGACATGATGCATTCATGTTAGCAAGCAGTCACATTTTGCATATGTGCCATCATTGGGTGTTACATGATGGAACCTTTTACAGATTGTTTGGGGATAAGGGAAACAGCCATTCAAAGTTTGTTTCAACACCATATAAAGGAAATGCATGGAGAATATGAGTAGAATATGGGTTTAGTGAAGTTGTCAACTTGTTTCCCTTTGTGGACTTTGTGAAGAAAAATAAAATTTTGCTACAGCCTGTTGCCCATATAACCTTTCTAACAAATTGCCATACTTGCTTCTATGGCAATGAAGTATCAGAAACGTTTGAATGTCCAATAATGCCTATACAAGAATATTTACGATGATTTGTAAGTCACTGAATTGTGTTTGTGTAATGAACACTACTCATACATAAAAGAATATTAATAAAACTTTGTTTTATAATAACACAAATTTTGGTTCATTTTTTGAGGTGATTTCTGATGGAGACTGCTCCCCTGCCAGCTGAACATGGAAAAAAACATCTTGCATCCTCTTGTGCTCTTGCTCATGGATGACCAGCTCCCTTTTTTTTTCAATTTGACTTGAGCAAACTGCAATTCTTTCATCCTCTTTCAGCCTTATTTCTCTCTCACACAAGGACATTTCATGCTCCTTTATTTCATAGTCCTGCTGCTTCATTTGAAGCTCCATCTCATGCATTTTGGTTGAGTGAGCAACCTGAAAACTGCAGTGTTCAGCAATGATTGTTGAAAGGTCCAGTCATTTCTATTTGGATGTTGGAAGGGGTGTAGATGACATTGGTGGTAAAGCAGGACCTGTGTTTGTAGGTGATTAATCCATATTTGTGTCAGTTTAAAATTAATGCTGTACTTACTGCAGGCTGAATCTGCATGCAGGTTGAGTGCTGCATTGTCATGTTCATGTATTGCCTCAAAAGTCCCCTGGTCATTGGCAAGCTCTGCAGTTGCCCCACAAGTTTTTAATATGCTAGCACCCTGCTCCATTAGGCACAGATTCAATAAACAGTGCCCTTTCATTCCAGTCAGTCTCTGCACCTGTTCTGTGGGATAAAACATTGTGAGTGATTTCCACTGGTATTATTACATTTAGCTTTTTGGTATATTTATGTATATTTTTGGTATATTTTTGTATATTTTTGGTATATTTCCTCTGCTTGAAGTTTCTCCATGTTTCTGCTTGAAGTTTCTCTGCTTGAAGTTTCTGCTTGAAGTTTCTCCAGTTTCTCCATTAATAATGTGCAATGTTCTCTAACTTGTCACACATTTACTACCATGTTGTTCTCAGCTGCCAAATCATTCATCACATCCTGCCCGTTCTCAAATGGTTTATGGGTCAAGGTAGACTTGAATAAGGTCAGGTCAGCAGCCAGAAAAAAATCACCTTTTCTGCCTACTGTTGTCCTTCCTTCCTGATGGCTCTTGACTGATGGATAGGCAATGCCATCTACAATACAGGCATAATAATGGTTGATATACTGTATGCATTTTAGCACATTTTATTCTATTCAAATAAACTAAACATAACTGCTATACAAGGGGGTGTGCTAATCCCCTTGCTGGTTGTTGGGGGGACCAATTTTTAATCCAATTTAATTATTTTAGTGGCTTTATAATTATAATTTAATAACTATACTATTAAACTTTATTTCTACTCACTTGAACATTTTTGGGATTTGGTATTTCTGATGATGTATTTCCCACTTGTGACATCATTAAGGACCAATGATCTTCACTTTTAAAGATGGCTGCCTCATGCTGCTGTTGGAGCTTCATAGTGCATGTATGGCAGTGCATAGTGCAGTGCATGTTGCCTTCCAAATCAGAACTGGGGATAAGTTATGATTATGGAGACTTCCAACCATTGAAAAACTTAGGGGGGGTTGAGTAGGAGGCACAACTATGCTAGACACACCCATATTCATGGTTGGAATGCCCAATTCACATCTCATTTCAAAGTCCAGAATATTGTTATAATCATACAATTATCCTGCCTGTGGGATGATCGAGTGTGTGCAGGTTCTAGTCCTTCATGGTCTCGTCCATACAAGGAGTGGCCAGGCCATAAACGACACAGCCATAGTCGAGACGTGATCGAACGAGTGATCGGTAGAGCCGCAGCATCACCATTCGATGTGCCCCAAAACCAGTTCCCTGCAGGCACTGCAGAATATTAAGGAAGCGAACGCACTTAGCCCTCAGCTCCTTCAAGTGTGGGACCCATGTCAGACGACTGTCAAAACGGAGACCAAGAAACCGGGCTGCCTCTACAACTGGGAGGAGGCGCCCATTCAGGGTAAGCTGAGGCCCAGGGTGAAGCCCTCGCTTACGACAGAAGTGCATGACTGTTGTTTTCTCAGGGGAGAACTTATAGCCACGTGAGTTGGCGAATTCATTGGCACTATTGAGTGCCAGTTGCAGTTGACGCTCAATGCCATGCATTGTGGCAGCCTGGTCCCGGATGGAAAAGTCGTCCACAAATAGGGACGGCTGTACCGGGGGTGAATGGAGGAGGGAAAACCGTTCACCGCAACTGCAAAGACCGTCACACTGAGGATGCTCCCCTGTGGGACACCATTCTCCTGCAGAAAGGCAGAGGAGTAGGTGTTACCCACATGCACTCAGAAGGTGCAGTTGGACAAAAAGCTATGGAGGAAAAGAGGCAAATTACCCCTGAGCCCCCACTAGTGCAAGGTCTCAAATATACCATGGCGCCATGTGGTATCATATGCCTTCTCCACATCAAAGAAGATAGCCACCAAGTGCTGTCGGTGGAGAAAGGCCTCATGTACTGCAGACTCCAATGCGATGAAATGATCCACCAGAGACCTGCCAGCATGGAAGCCACATTGGACATTGGCAAGAAGGTGGTGCCATTCTAGATACCGCACCAGACGCCAGTTAACCATGCGTTCCATGGTTTTACACAGACAGCTCATCAAATATATGGGCCTGTAATTCGCGGGAAGTCTACTATCCTTTCCAGGTTTTGGTAGGGGAGTGATGATAGCCTCCCACCAGCCTACAGGGATTTCATGCTGCTGCCAAATATAATTAAAAACCTCAAGGAGGTAGGAAAGACCATTCTCAGGTAGATGCCATAGCAATTTGTAATGGATGTTATCAGGACTGGGGGCAGTATCCCGGGCCCATGCTAGAGCTGCCTGCAGCTCCCAAGGGGTAAATGGGTCATTATACCCCTCAGCAACACAACAGGAGAAGTTAATTGGAAGGCGTTCTGCAGCTTCCTTCTGTTTGATGAAAGCTGCAGTGTAGTGCTGGGAACTGGAGATGGCTGCAAATGTCCTTGCCAGCTCCTCAGCCACCTCACAAGGCAGAAGTAAATGTCTCCCTTGCACAAGGAGACCAGAGCCACAGGATTGTAAGTACCTTCCCTGGATTTTTCTCAGCTTTTCCCAGACATTCTTGGATGGCGTGTGGTGGGTAAGCGAGGAGACATACTCACTCCATGAGGAGCGTTTGGCCTCCTTTATTACCCGTCGTGCATATGCCTGGGCTCTGAGGTAGTTGACACGATTGGCGTCAGTTGGACGAGACTGGAAGAGGCGAAGTGAGCCTCTGCGGACCCAAATCGCACTCCGACAGTCCTCTGTCCACCATGGCACCCGTGCTCATGGAGGGTTACAGGAGCTCTGGGGGACAGATGCCAATGCTGCCCTGATCACCACCTCTGTGAAGTGGCTCACTAGATCATTAACCCCATCAAAATCACGCAGTGGGCAAAAGTGAATGCGACGAGCAAACTCTTCCCAGTCTGCCCGATGCAAACACCATCATGGTGGTTGTTGGGGCAATGCCCCACTTCCACTGCTAATCCTGATGGGGAAGTGGTCACTTCCCCCAGGGTCAGACAGAACCTCCCATTGCAGACCTCACGCCAACCCAGGAGAGCAGATGGAGAGGTCGATACAGGAAAGACCACCAGTGGCAGTCATCACATGTGTGGGGGCACCAGTGTTGAGGACAATGAGGCCATTGTGTGACACCCATTGTTCCACAAGGAGCCCTTGGGTGTTGCGACTGTCCGAGCCCCATTGGGGGTTAAGGGCATTAAAATCTCCCATAATCAGAAAGGGTCTGGGAAGCTGGGCTGTGAGGGAGTCAAGGTCTGCCCATGGGATATCAATCCCAGGAGGCAGGTAGAGGGAACATAGAGTGGTGGGCACATTCAGTTGCAGTAAAACTGCTACGGCTTGGAGAGGCGTCTGCAAAGTAACTGGGGTGTGCATGCATCCATTCCGGATAAGGATTCCCACCCCTCCCACAGGGTGGTTTCCCTGCTGCCGGGTGTCTGCATGCATCTTGTAGCCCCGTAACGAAGGTGGGGAATCACTATGGCAGAGGATCTCCTGGAGTGAGATGCAGATGGGGTTGTGCCATGAGATCAGCATTGTGATCTCGCCCCTCTTGTGGGAAAAACCTCGACAGTTCCATTGAAGGAGATTTACCATTAGGTGGGCTTTGGAGGTTTATTTCTATTCCTCCCTTTTTTCCGTCCTACAGCAGACAAGGGAGGGGTGCCTACAATTGGGTCTTCCTCCTCCATCTCAAAGGAGGAATCCTCATCATGTCCCAGTTGGGGCATGCTGCCACTCAGTGCCTTCTGCTTTTGGCCAAAGCGCTTGGGTGGACGAACCAAAGACACGCGCCCCACTGCGGGGGCAGGAGGTGTCCCTGGTTTCTTCCCTCCTCTCTCACCCATCACCACCGCTATGGAGGGGGCCAGCTGGGCTGAGCCAGGAAGAGGGCTGCTCAAAGCAGATGCCTCTGTTTGATGAGAGGCATCTGTGGCCTCCAAGGAGGCTGGGCCAGAGGCAGTGATGGAACCAGAGGAAACCTCTGGCATGGGATCGGGATCTGTCTGGCAGCCAATGCTAGCACAGACTGGTATCCCGTGGACCCTGCGGGCCTGAGAGGGCAAAAAACGGATGAGTGGGGGGAGTTGTGGAAGTATGTCCGCCTGGGTGCAGACAGATGACACAGCAGCCACCTTTGCAGCATCTGCATAGGACAAGCCACGACTTGGCGTTCCCGGCAAGGCTAGCAGCGGCCGCGCATCTTGAAAACTGATACCCTTTTTGACACGCAATTCCTGGATGGCACGTTCCTGTAACCAGGTGGGGCAATCTCGAGAAGAGGTGGGGTGGTTTCCCTTACAGTTGGTGCAATAAGGTGCACTCTTACAAGGCTCGGGGGGAATGGTCTCCCTGCCCACAAGTGCCACACATGGCCCTGGCAGAACAGGAATTCTGGCCATGACCATACCTTTGGCACTTGAAGCAGCGAAGGGGGCTCGGAATGAAAGGCCATACTGCCAAGCGGAGGTAGCCGGCCCTGATGTATTCTGGCAACTTGGGCCTACCAAAGGTCAGCACCAAGGTGTCAGAGGGGTGGGATTCCCCATCCCTTCAAACCAAGGTGCGGCGGACAGCCACCACACCCTGGTCCTTGAGCTCCTCCACTATGTTCTCCTCTGACTCCCCACGTAAATCGGGGCACCGCACCACACCTCTACTGGTGTTAAGTGTGCGATGGGGTTCGACCACAATGGGGAAATCACCGAGTTTCTGCATTTTAAGCAATGCCTCAATCTGGTGAGGGGCAGATGCCTCCACCAACAAGGTGCCATTACGAAGCTTCTTGACCGAAGTCACGTCACCAGCAACGCCCTTAATGGCTTTGGCAATAAGGAAGGGCGACGCCTTCCCCAAAGCTGCACCATTCTCCCCAGATATGGAAATAAATCGGATATGATAGGAAGAAGGGGTGGAAGGGGATTTAACTGCACCTTTGGCCTCCTTAGATGCAGGTACATGCTTTGCATCGGCGGTGGAGCCCTGCACCTTAAGGCTGAGAGGTCGTTGCCTCTTGTTTAGGGCAGGTGCCAATGCAGAAGAAGGTACAGAATCGTTCCGGGGTCCAGACGGCTTACTGGGGGAACGTGGCCTCTTGCTTGGAGCACTACTCGTCTCCACAGGCTTAGCAAAAGTCGGCCCACTCAGTTGGGTGGAACCAAGGCCATTGTCTACAGGCTCAACACAAGAACAAGTCCCAGACAGAAAAGTAGAAGAAGAAGACAAAGGAGCGGGGTTATTTGATGAGGCCCCCAGCCTCGGTTTAAGAGTTGCCATAATTTGATTAAATTATGAAATTCGCTGCCCGCAGGCCTCACCCACCACGGAGCCCAACAAGGGGACGCCCATTCGGGTCGCCAAGGGTGCTCGGGCAGTATACCGTCAGGGTGGCATAATCCCCGAGTACCAGACCATTGGCATTGGGGTTGACTGCCGGTCCACTTACAGTAACCCTAGGAGGCATAGCCACTTATGTGCCCCCAGGCGATTGACCAAGACCGGGCTACTGCCTTGGCCTCCCGTTTTCCCTGGAAGCTGTGGCCAAAGTGATGTTTTGGAGACTGTGAGTCGCAACCCTAGTCCCCGATGTCTGTCAGCCAAAACACAAGTGTGAAGTGGCTCAGAGACATCGCAGGGCATGTGCCTCCTCAACCACCAGGATCCGCTTTTCCCAGGGGCACGGGTCTCCACGCATGGCAAACACGTGGGTAGGCGTTTGTTTACGGTCACCTCAGTAAGGAACCTACATCGACCGCGAACAAGTCAGACCGTTATCAAGTAACTGACACAGATAGGACACGAACAACCACAATGATGGTATCGTCATGTCCAGAACACAAGTCATGGGCAAAGACGATAGTGGTGTTGTCCAGTCAGGGGCCAGAAAAGGTCACCCCCTTTAGTCGCCTCTTACGACATGCAGGTATGCAGTGTGCCTATTCTACCCCGGGCACACACGGGGAGTTTTTTTTCCCTGGAAGCTGTGGCCAAAGTGAAGTACTGGAGACTATAGGCCACAACCTAAGCCCTCGATGGCTGTGAGCCAAGTCACAAGTGTGAAATGGCCCAGAGACATCGCAGGCCATATGCCTCCTCAATCACCAGGATCTGCTTTTCCCAGGGGTATGGGTCTCCATGCATGGTCAACATGGGTAGGCGTTTTTTTATGGTCACCTCTGTGAGGAGCCTACACCAACCGCAAACATGTCAAACCACAACTGTCAATCCAGGTGAAGACAAGACAGTCATGTGAATCCACGATGGTGGTTTCATCCAGTCTACATCTCCAGAACGTCATGTGCCTATTCTACCCCAGACACATGGGGGATTTGGTCCACAGAGCTATTTTATTTCACTCCTCTCCTCAGCACATCCAGGGGCTGACTAAATCGCCATTCCCCAAATGCACTGTGGGAGTTCCTCTATCTGCCACCTGGGGACGTGCCAATGTAGCAGTTTGCCTGTGTTTATTGACGTCCAGACAAAGCGTTCTGTGATTAACTTTTGAGTCACCGTGATACCTGGGTGTGAGATGTTGTGTAGGTTGTAAAAAATCTGTCGTCTGAAAGATAGTGGTACCAGTGGGCGTGGCCGTGATAAGTTGTGTCACAATACAGACTAATGTGTGAGCCTGGTATTGGTGTGAGAGAAACATCCAGTGACTGAGGATTGTGTAATAAGGCTTGTATGTCAAAGTTGGTAAGTTGTGCTGCATGGAATTGTTCTAAGTCTAGAGAACTAGTTGATGTTGAAAGATGATGTATTGTTGTTCTGGACAAGGTATCCACAACGACATTGGCTGAACCCATTATGTATTGTAAATCTGTGGTGAAAGCAGATATGAAATCTAAGTGGTGAGCTGTTCTTGTCAAATGCTTTTCTAAGCTTGTGTTCATGGCGTATGTGAGAGGTTTGTGATAGGTGTATACCATGAAATGTCTTCCTGCTAGCAGATGACAGAAGTGTTTTATAGTGAGGTAGATAGCAAGTAGCTCTCTACCAAACACGCTGTATCTGGTTTTGGAAGGATGTAGTTTTCGGGAGAAGAATCCCAACGGTTGCCAACTGTTGTCTACTAATTGCTGAACGACAGCTCCTACAGCATTGTCCGATGCATCTGTGAAGAGTGCAATTTTATTGTCGGGTGCAGTGCTTGGGTGAAATAATCGTACAGAATGATAAAGAGATGCCTTTGCTTTCTGAAAAGCTTGTTCTGCATTTTTGTTCCAATGGATTGGAGCGTTCTTCCCAGATTTTGATTTCAACAAGGTGTGTAGTGGACGAAGGATATTGGCACAATGAGGGATAAAGCAGTGATAGAAGTTTATCAGACCGAGAAAACGACAAAGTGATTGTTTAGATTCTGGTCTTACAAAATTTTGAATGTCTTCAATTTTCTGTGGTAAACGAGTTATGCCAGTAGAATCAACTGAGTGTCCTAGAAATTCAAGTGTAGATGCACCAGATACATATTTAGAAGCATTAATGATTAATTCGAATTTTTATAGTCGTTCAAACACTAAACGGAGATGCTGTTGATGTTCAGAGTTGTTGATGCTGCCAACTAACGTGTCGTCAATATAGGTAAACAAGAAAGGCAGATCGGCGAAGACCATGTCCATAAAATGCTGAAACGTTTGTGCCACGTTTCGGAGTCCAAAAGGCATTCTAGTGTATTCGAATAATCCAAACGGTGTTGTTATGGCCATTTTGGAGACATCTTCACTTACAACTGGAATCTGGTGGTAAGCATTGACCAGATCAATTTTGCTGAATACTCGCATACACTGTAATTGTGTGGTGAAATCCTTGATGTGCGGGATAGGATAGCGATCCAGCACTGTTCGCACGTTGAGAGCCCTAAAATCAGCAACCACACGCCATTTGTCACTTTTGGACACTAGGTGTAGTGGGCTGGACCAGGGACTGGAAGACGGTTGCAGGTAGCCGAGTTCGTGGAGGTGTCGAAACTCCTCCTTGGCTACCTTTAGTTTGGCCGGATCCAGGCACCTAGCCTTGGTGTGTGCAGGGGTTCCATCTGTAGTGACAATGTGGTGGACCAGAGAATGTGTTACTTCAGCTGAACCTGTGTGAGGGATGGTAATGTCAATGAATTCCTTTAATAGATCCTTGTAAGAAGGATGAAAGTCTGGACATATACTCGATAATTTTTGGTATGTGTCTGTCTTCTGGTCCTTAAAACCTGTTATTTCGAGGTCAGTGATGTGGTCTCGTAATATTCAACGACCGACATCCAGAGTTGTTGATCTGTTGTGACTTGTGGTGCACTTGAGGCTGTAGATGGTGAGGTGGTAACAGTGGAGATGACGGAATTAAGTTGCTGTGTGGTAGGATCGAGTACTTCTATTATTTTATCAGCCATTTTGGCTAACTTCTCCAATGATGTGGAGGTGTCGGGCCAAAACTAACCTGATTTGGCGTGGCAAACGTGACACAAATAGCTCATGTAACAACAGCTGGTTGTCTGGGGTAGAAACCAATTTTCCGGCCAGCTGTTGCATATGTCGCAACAGCTGAGTTGGTTTTCTATCCCCAAGTTGTAGTCTGTGTAGAAGTTGTTGTAATTGTTGTTGAGGGCTGGGGGAGTTTCTTTGTGTGACAGGTTGTTTGAGGGCTTCATAAGATGCTGTGTCAGGAAGTTGTAAGATGAGATCTCTTACCTCCACAATGACTTCCGATGGTAAGGCATCCATGGTAAAACAAACACTAAGATGTATTAAATGGATGATTGTATCCTAGATGTAATACTGGCACTAATGATAGCACTATTGAAATTGAATGATGTTTTTTCCGTGAACGATGTTAGGTAAGTGGTGGGGATCACGTCCAGGTCACCAAATTGTAGCGGACTTTTAGGAAGTGAATAAAAATGTAAGATATTATTCTTGAATCAGAGAATGTTGAAGTTGAAGTTATTCCAAAGTAAAGTAATTCCTAGAATCCGTGCATATTCAATAGATCCCCGTTTGTTTTATGTGAGTCAGTTACGTTTATATCTGCATTGTTCTGATAAGAAATTGTTATCCAACGCAGGAATTAAATATTGTAACAATATATTGCTTTATAACATTAATTATATTTAAATGTGATGAGACGGAAAGTAACATGAATTAATGGGAATAAAATTGTATTGTAAAAACCGGAGCGTAAAATACAGTGTCTACTAGGATCGAAAGTCAAGTTCTCTCTTTTTTTTAGCTTTTCTGTTTCTAATTTTTAAACTTTTAAAAATAGTAATAAAATTTAAATGTGAGCGTGATACATGTGCGAATATAAATTAGTCTAAACATTTAAATTTATAAAAGTTTGAATTAGAGAGAATGCTGAACGTCACATCTCTCGCGTTGCTGTGGTAACGCGAAGATGGCTGGCATGCAGGGAAGCCGATCTGTGGTTGCAGCAAAAAAACCAACAGGGCCAACAGGCCCAGTTGGTGCGGGGTGACTCACTATAAATTTCTATGGCTCACATGATGGAATGAAGTTGCACATTTTAAGTCACAGGGTGACATGACTCAGTGCCTGCGCCATGTGACCTTGCAGAGTGCAGTGCCAATGCTGCAATTTCCTGTGTGAAGTTGGAGGGACAACAAAAAGCTATGCAAAGCAGAGAAGTTCTCTTGTTATTTGAAGCAAGTATGGTGAAAAACTGCAATTCAATGTGTGGTGATTGTCTGCTAGAAGAATTTTGCAACTTCGTCACCTGCGTCACATGTTGTGCCTTGCCTTACTGCAGTGATCTCGTGAGAACTGGTGTGTCCAACACAACTTGGTGCAACTATAGTCTCTATAGTATTTTCTCATACAATGAATTGAAAGTCGTGGTTTACATAACTGTCGTTAGTCCAGCTTTGCTGTGAATATGTAACCCTTTGCGACGGATGCCTTGCTAGTGAGACTTTTCATGCTAGACCCATTGCCTAGATCTACACCAGCACCCTAGCAACACCTTTGCCTTTTGCACCTATTCCAGCCGCTCTACCCCAAAACCCATCACCCCCAGAACTTCTTCCAATGTGGGGGTTCCCCAATCCCTCCTGTAGTGATCTAGTGCTGGACAAGCCAGTATCACATGCCTGACATCCTGCACTTGAACCCCACATAATCTGCAGCCTTCCTTTCCACCTGTGATCTTTGCCATCTTGTGTTTCGTCTCCAGTGACATGGCTCTTTTCCCGAAACAGAAGTGAGCTCTCCCACGTATTGTCATAGTTTACCTCCCTCTCTATGTTAAGCTTGTTCCCATACACCTTCAGGGATTTCTTTCCCGTCCTTCCCTCCATACTATGTCGTCACTGCCCTAACCCCATTCCTTATCTCCTGTACCAGTCTTTGCAGTATTGTTGCACACTTCTTGCCCTCCCTGGGGTGCAGAGTTAGGCCTATCTTCCTTGCTATCCTGTTTACCCTCCTCTCCCAGATGGTAGATTACCCATGCATTTACCTGCCATACTAGATTTACAGTAGAACTCCAATTGTCCGAATGAATTGGGACCGGACCCCATTCAAATAATCAAAAATTCGCATAATTGGATTTTTTCCAAAAAAGGGTCTAATTTAATTTATTACTGTTTGTATGATGAAAATGGGAGAAAAAACTATTTTTAAATAAAAAGAGCTTTTAATTAAATGAAAAAACAACACTTTTATATATTAAGCATACTTAAAAGGGCTGTACATTAGTCATTGAAAGACCTTGCTTGCTGAACATCTCGGTCAAAGTAAGCTGTTTGACTGTCAGTATCCGTGTTTGGGCAGCCAAGTCGCGCATTATCTTACAAATTGCAGTACGTTCCCTGTTAATTTTTTTTCTGAAAGTTCTGAAAGCGATTCGGATAGTAGGAGTTCGGAAAACTGGAGTTCTACTGTACTAACTTCATAGCCATTTCTTTCTGTTCAAATGAAGAAAACCCCAATGTCCCCCTGTATTGCTTCAAGTGTTGAGCAGTCATGAAGAACCAATGAAAGCAGAATACAAGTGACTGAGATGAGAATGCTGTCCTACATCAGTGGGGTGTCACGAGCGGCCAGCATCCGAAATGACTACATTAATGGCAGTTCGGGGTGGGAAACATATGATGAGGAGGAAGTCATTCTCTGCATTATGGGACTAAAGGTGATTGGTGGCACAAAGAGTAGGGGAAGACCAAAACGGACGCGGGAGCATGTGGTACAATGGGCCATGGAGACGTTCGATGTGGAGGATAACAACTTGCAGACCCAACACTGTCACACAGTGGCGTCGCTAGGGTTCGCGTCACCTGGTGTGAAGACACCATGGTGTCACCCCCCCTTTTCTCATGGTGCGAGTGGTGTCACCTGGTGTTGGTGTGTTAGGGCCCTTTCACTACACTGGTCATTAGAGCCCTGTCCCCTGTGTAGTGTAATACAGAGACTCCACAGACACTACACTGATGGAACTACTTTTGGGTATTAGCAGCACCCAGTGTTCCCAGGCGGTCACCCTTGCCAATGCTGATTGGGGTTGCATGGCTTGAATTCAGTGATCAGAGGAGAAGTAATTTGTCCAACGCAATACAGCCTCTCCCCTTACTGTTCGTTGGGACATTACACCACCGACGCCAGAGGAGGGAGCGTTGCAAGTAGAAAATGTTCTCTCACATGCAACTGATATCGTACTCACCACAGGCGGCAACGGCTTTACTTCCCAACCATCAGAAGGTGCAATCGAGACCTCTCTATCATTCCCTGGAAAGAGTGAGGCAAAGGATGCCAACCCACCTTGACCCGATATCGAACAAGGAACCACTTATGCAGTAGTTGAGCATGCTATCCATGCATGACCAAGGCTTGTTGGTCCATGTTTTGCAAAAAAAAAAAAAAACAAAAATAAATGTTTTCTTTAAACAAAAGGCTGAAAGTTGTAGGTTCCAAAATCACGCTATGCTTCAGACATGTAGCTTTGTCATTATATGAAGAAGCCCGGGTCGGGTCTGAAGATTATACAGCAGCACATGACAGTGTGTAGAGTATTTTGTTTCATTGGTGTTTTAGGGTCTTAAACTGCAAAGGTCGTAAGAGCCCCGTCCACTGCATAGTTCTAATGCAGTGTCTGCAAAGACACTGAGGCTCGCTTCACACAAAACGAATCCGGATCACTCAGAATCAGTCCGAATCAAGGTGAATCTGACTCACTGGGATTCAGCTTGGTTCTCCACCACTCAAATATACACAGAGGCAGTCTTTCCTTTCACACCAGATCAATCTGATTCAATCCACCTTGATTCAAGATTGGCAGTGATTCGGCTGGTCAGGCATCATGAATCAATAGATAGTTATTGCAAACGACGTAAATGTAAACGTAAAACTGAGCATACTAAAAATTTTTTAAGGTTAACGTTTTACGTAGCTATAGCTAGGGCATGTCAATTTTATGTCGTGTTGCCAGACTGGTGCGCAACACTGTGGCACTTGCCAAATGAAGCATTACTCCTACAACCACGTTTGCTCTGCATGACACCTGTACTTCGTGGTGCAGCATTACACAAGGGGCAGCCTAAGTTTTCTTGGCATATTCTAAACAGTTGAATCATTGATAAATTTCTGTTTGGGGACAAGCTCAAATTCCTAAATATCTGAAAATTCATTTTACCATCTAATAAAAAAAAATTATATTAATTAAAAAACCCACTAGTCCCCTACAAATCGACGTGTTTTAGCCTATATCTTTACCGACTCCGTTTGACTTAAAATTCAAACATAAAGGCTGTTTCAGTGGCAAGCACTACCAGCGAAAAGAGCACGTGCACAACCAACAAAATAGTGACGTAGAGCACCATCACCAAGACTAACTGCGCGAGTACTCGTTCAGTGGCAAGCAGCAGATAGGACGCGTGCCAGTTGATTTTGACAATGTTCGCTAGGCGGTGTAATGAGCGTACAATGGTGTCATGGCATAATGGGCGTCGTCTACAGTTCAACCAACCAATCATAAGCACGCAGGAGCGCTGCGCTCTGAAAGCAGTTGACTAATAGTCAACTGCACTTTTCTTCCCATTCCTCAACTCCCTCCCTACATAATTATGCGCCGACGTCATCTGTTTCTGTGTTGCTTCGTCTACTCATGCAGTATCTGCGGCTCTTACACATGCCACTGAACCAGCCTTAAGTTAGCGACACGCGTATGCGCCAAATTTTATGTTTGACTCGGATTGAGTTGGTGTGAAAGCAAGGAGATTACAAATCAGACTCACCTTCATTGGATTGAGTCTGATTGATTGGGATTCATTTGGTGTGAAGCGGACCTAAGTAGTACCAGTGTAGAGGGGCGACAGAAAGCAGAGGGCTAAAGACAAACATGAAGAAAACAGAGTATTTAGCTTTCAATTGGGGAATACAATAAAACAGTGGTGACGTTAGGATCAACGTTTCACAGCATTGGGAAGATACACTCAGATGTTACGTAAAGAATCAAAGGGGAATGGTTGTGTAATGACCATGATTGACTCTGAGTTCGAACCTTAGTTAGGTTCAGCGTTGCCATGGTAACTTAGATGTTGCACATTCTTTGGAATTCATGCATGTCATGAGAGTGTTCCTCTCATGATGCGTTTGAATTCCTCGTGCATGTGTTCTAGTTTTCAAATTTTTGAATTTTAAATTTTGGAAAAAGGAACGATCTGAAAGGTTGGCAGTTGTTACACAGTAGCTGTTGAAACTGGATGCGTTTTTAGTTTTGTCTGACAAATCTAAATTTCTCCTTGCTTAATTTTATTAGTATTAGTTGTTCTGATTACTGTTATATTAAAGAAAATTAATTCTATTGTAACAAAACTCTTCAATGATCATCAAAACAAGAATTTACTTTACAAATTTATCAACAGGCAACAATTGGTGACCTGGACGTGATCATTGGAAGTTTTTCATCACAAAAAGCAAGAAGATAGAAAAGCAGTGTCAGGCAAGGATTTCTTTCATTTGGCCCTAGTTAGACTCGTTTTTCTTAAAAAAATTAGAGAGAAATATCGAATGGAGCTAAGATTCGTTGTTGCTGAGCCTGTGATGGAGGAGGCTGATGCTCATGCCAGTGCTGGAGGGGAGTGGCAAATTGCGATGGACACACCAGTTCTCGTCTGATCACTGAAGTTAAGCAACGCAACCCCAGTTAGTAACAACATTTGTGTCCACTTGGGAAAACTAGGCACCGCTAGTATTCAAAAATCGTCACATTCGTGTAGTGTCTGTGCAGTCCCTGCATCAAAACTACACTCTGGAAGGGGTTCTAATTACCTTGTAGTTGAAGGGCCCTAAAACACCAACATACAAACAGTGCTGGAGTTAATTATTCAGGCAGATCTTTTTCATTATCCACATTCTGGATGCATGATGCAGAAATGTGGTTCATGGCTGTGGAACATCATTTTCGGATTAACAACATTCGTACTGATACCCAGAAATCTGACTACATCATTGAAACACTGCTGCAGGAGGTCATCTCTGATATCTGGGATTTGATTTTGCATCCTCCTGCTATGAATGTTTACGGAGCTCTAAAAGAGGCAATTTTACATAGAACCACCTTGTCACAGAAACAATGAATTCAACAACTAATGAACTATCAACAACTCGTTGACAAAAAACTGTCACAACTATTTAGACAAATGAGACAGTTACCCAGTGTCAGATGTGATACAGCTGGTGACATGCCGATAATTAAAGAATTGTTTTTATCTCAATTGTCTCATCAAGTACTGATACTGCTAGCCACAGCTGATGATACAACACCAATCCACCAGTTGGTGGTCTTGGTGAACAAAATGTTGGAGGTGCTGGACGTGGCACATCCTGTTATGAATGTGGCTGAAGATAAAGTTCCCCCCCCCCAAGCCCAGAATGGGTAGAAGTATCAAAGTTACATGCTTGTATAGATGAGCTACATGACAAGATCAATTCACTCATTTCATGATCACACAGTCTACAAGCTGAACAATAATTCCATAGGCACTCAACGTCACGTTCAAGCAGTTGACATCAGCACCGAAAACAGGCCACTGGCAGAAATATATCTGGTGAGTCATGCTGGTATCATCGACGTTTTGGGTCTGATGCAAGAAAGTGCCGAGCACCGAGGAAGGTCATCCAGATCAACCATCTCTGAGATGCAGTCAGATGACTCCTTAGCCATCTCTTCTTTTTTTTTGTGTGATAAGACAAATCGTTATCGTTTTTTAGTCGACACAGGTAGAAATGAACTTGGTGCCTTGTGCTTTCTTGGTTTGTCCAGATGCCAAACCAATGGGCTTTAAGCTTTTTGCCACTAACAGACCAACCATCAATACCTATGGTACACACAATATGATGCTGGATCTAGGTTTCACAGTGGCTGTTGTTGTTGTTGTTTGTTGTTGCTTTAGGGCCCATCAACTACAAAGGTCATTAGGGCCCAGAAGACACATCACCATGGTGGGGGTGTAAAAGGCCATCCCACCATGATGGCAATAAAAAGGGCAAAAGGCCAATAAAAGTAATAACAATAAAAACGCAATAGCCTAATAATTACTCAAAAAAGAAATACAGGCAAAAGCCAAAACAGACATATAAATAAAGGCAAAAGCCAAAACATACATAACAATAAAAGTGGCAAAAGCCAAAACAGAGAGAAGAATAAATGTGGCAAAAGCCAAGACAAACACAGAAATAAAATGGCAAAAGCCAAAACAGACAGAATAATAATTGTGGCAAAAGCCAAAACAGACATTACAATAAATGTGGCAAAAGCCAAAACGAATACAGAAACAAAAAGGCAAAAGCCATATAATTCAAAAATAATTACAAAAGGTACCTAAAAGAAATGTCATAAAATTCAAATTTTGTGAAAGAGGCCAGCCTCTTTCACAAATACTAGCGAGCTCTCCACTGAATGAGGGTTATCTCCAAGTGATGTGGAGAGCTCTGCACTGACTCCCAGTCGCCATCTAAGTTCTCCATATCTCTCACAGTGACTAAAGATGTGCGCCACTGTGAGAGGCTCCCAACAGAAGTCACACCATGGCTGATCCTCACCCCGTAGAATGTAAGAGTGGGTGAGAAAGATGTGACCGATTCTCAGCCGAGCAAGCACAACCTCCTCCCTCCGTGATTGGCGGCACGAGGACACCCAGTGCACTAGAGTGTCCTTCAGTGTGCGGAGTTTGTTCGTGGTCTCCACAAACCATTGGGCCCGCCATTGATCGTGGACGGCCCACCGCACCATCGGGAGAGCGTCGGAGGAGGGGACAGCAGTGTCAGGTATTTCTGGCATGTGGGCCACCTGACGGGCATGGGCATCTGCCATCTCGTTGCCCACGATGCCAACATGCCCCGGGACCCACATAAACAACACTGTCTTGCCCTGCTTACGAATCACAAGCAGCAATCTGTGCACACCCTGGACGATGGCATGTCTGCCATACAGGGTGTGCAACAGCTGAAGGGAGCATAGGGAGTCAGTCGCAACAACAAAGTGTCTGTTATGCAATACT
>JAAFCE010006156.1:2837327-2847688 GCA_013389805.1 Trigoniulus corallinus | reverse complement strand
TTGCGTTGGACACACCAGTTCTTGTCTGATCACTGAAGTTAAGCAACGCAAACCCAGTTAATACTGACATGGGTGGTCACTCGGGAAAGCTGGGTACTGCTAATTAGTGTAGTGTCTGTGTAGTCTATGCATTAGAACTATGCAGTGGACGGGTCTCTAATGACCTTGTAGGTAACGGGACCTTAAACACCAACAAACAAAAAAAAACACCAAACAAACACCCATGCTAGTATTCACTGGGGTGGCTGTGCTTGAAATAAATGTGTCAGGATTTGCAATAATCCCTTCGTAAACATTCCTGAAATGATTACAAGAGAAACATACCTTTGTTTTCCAATTATGGTGAACACCAATAGTTATCCACCGAAGTTTATTTAAAGGGTTAAAATCTCTAGCATTTCTAAAATAAAGAATGTCACATTTATTAATAACTGAATTATAATTTAACACTATGTTAAGGAAAAAACAACAATCACCACAACAAACCCTTTCTCGTCCATGATAGTGTCAAATACCCATTTTGTCCCACTGGTTTGATGGGTGGTTGTTTGTTGGGGTTTTAGGGCAGTACCCCCTATAATGAAGGTATACACATTGGGTAGCGATGTCAACAGAGGTAGTCCATTAGTCTTACCATTGCTTCACAAGAAAATCATTACTATAGAGACTATACAGTAAGTCCTCGAATTACGCGATTTTTTTTAAACAAAAGAAATTTTAGGCTAGGCGTACACTGTATAGTCAAGATTGGACTATGTATGGAGTTGTTAATCAGTTTTCACTATTAGACGCCTTGCTACCCATTGGTTTACATTGCCTGAGCTTGGCACACAGACTGCCATCAGACAGTGTTGACTATAGTGTGCACCTAGCCTTAGGTGTGACAATGTGGTGGTGGGGGTAACTCAGTTGTGCACTTTGCGTTCTGCAATGTCCACCACCAGAAGGTAACTCTAATACACTCATTCCTAATTCTATCAGCTCTTGATCCCCACTCATATACCACAGAATTCGCATCTCGGCTACTTGCATTCTATTGATGTGGCACTTCCTCACTGCCCAACACTGACTGTATAGCGTAGCTGGCCTAACCACTGCCCTGTAGAACTTCCTTTTCAGCTTCATTGAGACCATCCTATCACACAGGACTAAAAGACAACACTGGACCAATGCTTGAAGTAGTTCATCTATAAACACAGTATATATGCAGATTGTTATGTGCAATAAATGATATAATCTTAGGTGTATCTAGATAGATAGATCTATTTAACTTTCATCTATCGTTTAAAACTAAAAATGCTAAATTTGGTAGAGCTAAAAATGCTAAATTTAGTGCTTTCCTCGATTTAGACTTACATGAAAACCTTCAGAACCAATTAATCGCATAAGTTGAGGACTTACTGTGCTAATGCCATTTTAGCAAACAGAACCTCAGTTTTACTTTTCATCCAAAAGAAGGCGCACTTATACATGTGTTCTTTTAATGCTATTCTTGTTCTAGCACCAGACATTACACGCCTTTCATTTGTGGCATGGTGCTATCCTTTGACTTGGACCTTATAATATTGCTATTAATTACGAAGATGATTGAGATTAATTTGAAAAGGCAGAGAAAGGATTTTGGTTTCATGAGATTAAAATTAGGAAATAATGTTGCATTTATGCAACGTTAGGCGTCGATCAGATCCTATAACCCCAGTGCTTGCAATGCAGTATGTACAGTTCATTTTCCACAGTGATTAATCCCATTCAGGTTCTGTATTATGTGACTGTTAATGGCAATCAAAATTATCATTCTACCATTGTCGCGCCTGCAGTGGGGTCGGGCCTGTGGCTTCTTATCCTCCACTGTCGCCTATCCCCCACCAAGTCCCCTCCACCCCACAAGCCTCCATTTCCCTTTCCACCACCTGCTGCCACATCTGTTTGCTCTACCCATACTCCTGGTGCCTCAAATCACATGCAGTCCCAAAATGGACCTAATGAAAAGGATGATCAAGGGATTAATTCTGATGTAGTGGTTCTCCCAATAGAAGCTGATGAACTCACGTGCAAAAAAAAAAAGGCTATGATGAAGTTTACTAGTTAAAAATGATTCAGTTAAGGATGAAAGTCTTTTATTATTTAGCTTTTTATTGCAAAAGTAATTTTTCATGTAATGCATCCATATATATACTTAGGGAGAGACGCTAAGTGGCGCTAGTCCTTCTTGTGTCCGATTTTCTTGTGCTTCACACTTTTCAACTTTCTATCGAATTTCAGCCATTTTTTGGGGTAAAACCTGCCTTTTTCAAGGCGTGAACCCCTAAAGTTCCTGTGGCAGGTAGGGCTGTGGGTGTTGGGGAACTTGTGCGAGGTTTGGCTCTTAAGCCTAACCTTGTGGCAGCAGCATGGTTCGACGTGCATCATCCGCACTGTCTGTGAACGCGTTGGGGCCAGTCATCAAATACTTACAGCTCAAATTTATATATACAGTCCAACTTACTTATAAGAGACTTGGATAAAAGAGTATCTTGGTTATAAGAGAACCATTTTGAAATCCCATCTGCATGCCCAATGCTTTACATGTTAACCCTTCAGTGCTGCAGTCGAGTCTATATGACCAGGTAATTTTTGATTTCAAAGTTTTAATGGGAATATGTGGTACTAAGTGGCTGTGCTTTCACATAAATTCCTTTTTTAACTTATATATTAGCATGTATCATTTTGAAGTTCATTGCAATAATGATAATCCTCACAACAGCTGTCTTGACCCGACTGTACCATTTGTGTAACTTCGTTGACATAGTATTTGACCCGACTGTACTGTTTGTTTGTTTGTTGGTGTTTAAGGTCCCATCAACTGCAAGGTCATCAGAGACCCGTCCACTGTATAGTTCGAATGCATAGACTGCACAGACACTACACTAATGCGACGATTATTGGGTATTAGCAGTACCTCGCTTTCCCAAGTGACCACTCATGTCAGTACTAACTGGGCTTGCGTTGCTTAACTTCAGTGATCATACGAGAACTGGTGTGTCCAATGCAACTCGCCACTCCCTGTACTGTTTGTGCATCTCTTACTTCTGTAGGGACAACACACCTCATGCACCCCTCCCTTTGCAATATGGTCCTTTTCCAAGAAGCCAAAAAATATGTTATTAAAGTTTTTACTATGGTGGACACTAGAACATTTTGCTTACTCAAAATGGAAATTTTTGGCACCCAAACCGTTGGACCAATGAAACTATCAAATTCCTCTACTTTGCCTTGTCAACATTTCATCATCATCATAAGTCCATTCCTGCCTTTGGCACGGTCAGATCTGGGAGTTCTAGCCTTCCACTGCCATCTATTTCTCACCAGGTCCCCACCCACCCAACACCCTACCCTACCGTTATGGACAACCTACTCCCACATCTGCTTTGGTCTTCCCCTGCCCCGGGTGTTTCTGACCACCTGCATTCCTGAAATGGGCCTAACGAGCTCCTTCTCCTCTCTTCTCATTACATGTTCATACCACCTCAACCTATTCTTCAATTTTAGGCGATGTCCACCACCCCCCCCCCCCCGGCCACCTGTAATACGCTCATTCCTAATTCTATAAGCTCTCAACACCCCACTCGTCTACTGCAGCATTTGCTTCTAGGCTACTTGCATTCTATTGACGTGGCTCTTCCTCACTCCCCATCACTCTGATCCATATAACAGTGGGCTTAACCACTGCCCTGTAAAATTCCCCTTTTCAACTTGATTGGGATGGTCCAATCACACAGGACTCCAATTCACTGTATCCACTCCAACCATCCCCCATTGTTTCTATGGGTCACATCAGAGTCTCTCTCCATTGTTTTGGAACGTTGATCCTAATTACTTTAACAACTTGCACCTCTTTCCCCAATTTATATCAGAACTGAAAATTTTAATTTGAAGATCCTCGTATTTTTATCCCAGTAGATGTGACATCAGTACAGTTAATAAATATTCTGTTTGCTGCATGAAATGTCAGAATTGCACATATAAAAATCATTCAGTCACTTATTATTCCGTCTACAGCAATGATATTATTTAAATTTTTAAAGAGTTAACCACTTTAAAGTATTTGTGCCCATTTTCCGTTGTTTTGTGTAATTTAAACGTGGTTGGGTCACAGTGACCCAACCACACTACATGTGTTACTTCAAGTAACCGTAGCACTGAAGGGTTAATGTACATGGTTATAAGAGACTTCGATAAAAGAGAAACTCGCCTATATGAGAGAGAACATTTTGACAATTTTGATTTGTCACTCGGATATAAGAGAATAATGAGACAGTGATCCATGGCCTGTGACTAGTACTGGCACGGGTGACCGCTTTGGAAAACTGGGTACCACTAATACACATTAAAATCGTCACATTAGTGTAGTCTTTATGCAGTCTGCAATAGACCTATGCCGTGGACGGAGCTCAATGACCTTATAGTTGAAGGGCCCTAAACGCCTGCCAAGAATGCAGTCTAGAATATCCCTGTTGTGCATTGTAATTGTGCAATAGGTCAGACACCATGCACTATTATAACCAACAAAACATTAATTTACATGCCAAATTTCTATTTTGGTTGTATAATGTGATGCTTGATTAAGTGGGGTAGGTGGACATCCCCATGCACTACCCAGTCAATATTCCTGTAGGCATGAGACGCCTGCCTGGGGTGCTCCCAGTCAGAACATGTACAGTGAGCCTGCAGGCCAAATCCTGCCACAGGTGGGATAAGGGTATGATGATACTGTATAGTTTTTAAATCTGGATTTTTGAATCTGTTTTGGAATGTTATGAAGCATAATCAACATTAAAATTGAGAATTACAGTACTGCACTTAGAAATGTATACCGTACTGCAAAATATGGTCTTTTTTAAATGGCCTGGATATAAGAGAAACTCGGATATAAGAGACTATTTTGGATTTCCCAAGATGTCTCTTATATCCAAGTTCGACTGTAACATATGTATATACTTATAATCTTAGTTAATTTTACTATTAATTATTATCATTAATCCAATTATTATTATAATTATTATTCCAAAGTTTACACATAAGATGCAGAATTTGGGGGGGGGGCAGTGAACCCAGTGTGGGGATTAGGTCCATAGCACAGGTGGCTGATAGGAGGTCGCTAGTTGTCCTTGGGCCACAGTCAACAGTAGAGTGCAATGCCATGGTGGTTGGGACCTCGGACCCCATGGCAGATGGCGCACCGTGTTCTCTGTGGGGTAGGCTGGCATCCCCCCCTGCAAGCAGTGCCAACAGTCTTTGTGGGTTCAAGATGCCCAGCTGGGGTGACCCCAGTTGGAGCATGCTCAGAATGCATAGGGCAACGCTTAGATTAGGAACATGGAATGTGGGGACCCTTACAGGCCAATCAGGGGAACTAGCTAATACCCTAAAGCAACGGAGGATTCAGGTAGCTTTCCTCCAAGAAACTAGGTGGAAAGGAAATAGATCGAGGGCCCTTGGTGAGGAATACAAACTTATATGTACTGCCAGTGAAGGGAGGCAGAATGGGGTGGGAATTATATTAGACAGTGAGCTGCAACAAGGCGTCACCCAGGTGAAACGCCTCAATAGCAGGCTCCTACTAGTTACAGTGGTTTGGAGAGGAGTAGTGCTTCACCTCATCAGTCTGTATGCCCCCCAGGCAGGTCTGGATGAACCCACAAAGGATGGCTTTAGGACAGAGTTTGAGGACTTGGTGCACTCCCTGGAGGCTCAGGTAGGGCAATGCCAAGGAATTAAGTTCTTAGTAATTGGGGGGGGGGGCAACTTTAATGGCCATGTGGGCAAAGATAACCAGGGTTATCGGGAGGTCCATGGGGGATGGGTTTATGGAACAGTTAGCATAGATGGGCAGTGAATCCTTGACACAGCAAATGCACTTGGCCTTGCATTGGCAAATACTTGGTTCAGGAAGAGGGACAAGCACCTAATCACATACAGTCACGACAGGAAATGTCACAGATTGATTTCTTTATGGGTGGAGGGAGGCACAGATCAGAGGTCTGTGATTGCTGGGCACTCCCCAGTGAAAATTTCCAAAAAGAATGTGGGCATAGGCTACTTACGATAGAACTGAAAGTAGTGAAAGCAGCAGGCAAGGCACATTCTTGAAAAGGAGAGCAGGTCATCAGGTGGTGGAAATTACCCACCAAGACAGAGGAATTTATACAAGAAGTTAACAGGCAAGTAGACTGGGATTAGGAAGGGACAACAGATGCCATGTGGGACAGGGTTGCTCAAAAACTTAGAGCCTGTGTGAAAACCATCTTAGGGCAGGGTAAAGTGGGGGGCAATGGCCAGGGTAAAAGGCAATCATGGTGGCAGAATGAGGTCAAAGCCACCATCAAACAAAAGAAGGCTGCTTTCCACAGGTTGCATGAGATCAGGGACCAGGAGTCAAAGACTCAGTATATGCAGGCCAAGACCACTGCTAAGAGGAAGATTGCCCTGGCCAAACACCATAAGTATGAGGCCATCAATGAGTAGTTAAGGACAAAGGAAGGGGAGATAGGGCAGCAAAAGATAGACCCCGAGCCATAACAGTGAAGGATGGCATAGGTAGGGTCCTGCTCTCTCCAACAAAGGTAAAGAGAAGGTGGGAGGAGTACTTCCAAACCCTCGTGAATGAAGCAGGGAGAGACGACATGTCCACCAATCCAGCACCCACAGGGGCTGTGGACTGTGTAACTGAAGAGGAAGTAACCATGGCACTTAGGAAGATGAAAGGGTTGAAAAGCTGTAGGCCCAGACAGAATCACCATTCAAGTATGGCATAGCCTAGGGAGGACTGGTACCAAGTGGCTAGGGAAACTTTTCAATAAGATAGCTAGTGGAGATAGAATGCCATCTGCATGGTGTGAGAATTGGATAGTACCACTCTACAAGGGTAAAGGGGACGCCCAGGACTGTGACAACTATAGAGGTATAAAGCTAATGAGCCACTCCATGAAGGTGTAGGAGACAATAATGGAATGTTGCCTCTGGGATAAAACTAGTGTCCATGGAAATCAATTTGGGTTTATGCCAGGCAGGTCCACAGCAGAGCCTATCTTCATACTGAGGTAGAAAAGTATAGGGCAGCCAAGAAAAACCTCCATGCCGTCTTTATTAAGCTGGAGAAGGCCATGGCCAGTGTCCAACAGCAGGTAGCGTGGGAAGTACTAAAAAAAAAGGGGGTTAGAAGAGGGTTTATTAGAATAATCCAGGATATGTATAATGGCTCCATAGCCAGAATAAGGACACCTTGGGGTTATACTCGGGGCTTTCCAGTGAAAGTTGGGGTGCACCAAGGTTCAGCACTTAGCCCATATGTTTTCATCCTGGTTTTGGAAGAACTGCTGATGGGTGTAGGGGAGTGGACCCCTCAGTGCCTGGCATTTGCTAATGATATAGGGAAAGTTAGCAACAGCAGAGAGGAGATAGAGAAGGGATTAAAGGATGTAAGAGGAGCAATGGAAAAGGGAGGACTAAAGATCAACATGAAGAAGACAGAGTATTTAGCTTTCAATTGGGATGGTCAGGAAAACAACTGGGACATATGCTCGAGGGGCGAACTGGTGAAAAAGGTGCAGGAGGTAAAGTACTTAGGATTGACATTTCAAAGCAATGGGGAAATTGACTTGGATGTGACCCATAGAATCAATTGGGGGTGGTTGAAGTGGAAACAAGCAAGCAGCATCATGTGTGATAGGAGGGTCCCAATCAAGTTGAAACAGAAGTTTTACAGGACAGGGGCGGATGCCCTATGCCAGGGGCGGATCCAAGGGGGGGTTTTTGGGGTTGCAACCCCCCTCCTAAATTTTCGGTCGACATTGCCACTGACAAATGAAAATTGCGTTTCCAGTCGCTGCCTATGGCTCGACCCCCCCCCCTGACGAAAATCCTAGATCCACCCCTGTATGCTATATGGATCAGAGTGCTGGGCAGTGAAGAAAAGTGATGTAAATCGAGTGCAAGTGGCCGAGATGCAAATGCTGCAGTACACGAGTGGTGTGTGAAGAGCAGATATGATTAGGAATGTGTATATTAGAGGTAGCCTGGGGGTGGTGGTCAATGCCAAAAAGATAATGGAGAGTAGGCTGAGGTGGTATGGTCATGTCATGAGAAGAGGAGCTTGTCAGGTGTATCCCAGGTATGCAGGTGGTTGGTAGCACCCGGGGCAGGGGGAGACCAAAGCAGATGTGGGATCAGGTTGTCCAGAGGGACATGGCAGTGTGTGGGGTGGACAGGGACCTTGTGGGAAGCAGACAGGAGTGGAGAGCTAGAACCCACAGAGCCGACCCCACCACAGGCAGGATAAGGGTATGATGATGATGATGCATCCATATATACTTAGCTAATGGACTTACTGTAAAATCTCACATAAAGTCCACATCTCAAATATTGTCCGCACCTGTCTATAGTCTGCATTAGCAATTGGTATGTTTCAAATATAGTCTGCAGTTTAAAATTCCTACTGTTGATGGTGGCACGACTTGTAGGGGCAATGGGATCAAATGAATTTGAACATGAAATGTTGGATTGCTCTGACGATGAAATTGAAATGGGAAAGATTTTACATTGCATTAACATATAAATAAGACCGTACTGTGTAAAGCCATTTTGTTAAGTGTAATAAAATGTTCCGAAAATGAGGAGCAGTTTTCATCGAGAACCCTTGGTTTCAATTACAGTCCACAGTCATACATAGTCCGTCCTCGCATATAGTGTGCAGTAAATGACCCTATGTAAATGACTCCATGGGCATTATGTGAGACTTTATGGTATTATAAACACTCTTAATAATTTTCTATTTGAAATTAACAAGTTTTATATAAATTCTTATATACGTATATCAACGTATTAGATTAACTACATGCTAATGATTTAACTTATAGTAATTATTACTGGTTACATAAGTTATATATTGTTAACTTTCTTTTCTTTGAAATAAAATAGCCCACATTGGTTATGAACTTGGCAGGGAAATGAAACTAACTTGGCAGAAAAAGGAAATTTAGGGAAATACAAAGATGTATAACCTTAACATAACACACTGATCCATATAGCATAGCAGCCTTACAGCATTAAAACTTCCCTTTAAACTTCATCAGGGCCCTCCTATCACACATGACTCCACTTGTCTGTCCACTTCAACCATCCCCCATTGATTCTATGGGTCACATCTGAGTCTATCTCCCCATTCCTTTCGAAAGTTGGTCCTAAGTACTTTACTTTTTGCACCTTCATCACCAGTTCACCCCTAGAGAGCATGTTACCACTATCTTCCTGTCACAAATGGCAAACGTCGTCCTCTGTTAGTGTCTTTTCAACCTCCGTTTCAATATCCACTCCTTCTTCTAAATCATCAGCTGGCACATGCTTACACTTGGAGATTCCAAAATGTCAAAATCAAAAGGTGCACTATAGGCAAGCGCTCAAACAATGTTCGTGGCATTCTGCTGGTCAACTTGAGAAGGTCAAAATACTATGTAATTAACAGTAGTGCTGCCGTCATCAGTAGTGCAGGATGTCACAGGGGATGGGACCTCAGACCCTGTGGCAGATAGCGCGCTGGGCGTCCTCCATGGGGTAGGCCAGCTTCCCCCATGACAAGCAGCGCCAACAACCCTGTGGGTTCGAGGCGCCTGACTGGGGTGGCCCCAGCCACCCCACACATTCAGCAAGCAGAGGGGCAAACCTTCGATTGGGAACATGGAATGTGGGGACCCTTACAGGCAAAACAGGGGAATTAGTGAATATCTTAAAGCAGAGAAGGATCCAGGTAGCTTTTCTCCAAGAAACAAGATGGAAGGGGAATAGGTCAAGGGCCCTTGGAGAGGGATACAACGTCATCTAGTGAAGGGGGACGGGATTCTCACATTTCAACTGAAAGTTGAAAGGACAGTGCAAATGAAATTGTAACAAATGCAACACCTACCTACATTGATTTGCATTCACAGCTTCCTCAGCAATTAAATTGTCAATATTTGTTAAATTTGGCTTCCGTGGATACGTTTCTAGACATTTTCGTATCCACATCCTCTGTCCAGCACTAGAAAACGGGTTTCTAATCACGTAGACTCCTAACATCAAATAACATGGTTTTAAGTTAAGATTTCAACAAGTTTTAGATTTTGGAAAAGGTCTGGCTAGCAACTTTAATAAACTCTACTACCTTCGTGTTGCATCGATGAATATATTTTCCATGTATCTGATGGATTTAAGCCAACTTCAGCAAATCTTTTATTTGGATATGACGAGTGATTCACACAGCTTAATGGCTGAAAAAATTCAGTCTGAAACACAGCAATAAATTCCGCCATTAAACGTAAACAATTCTACGAGCCATATGAACTGAGAGA
>JAAFCE010006156.1:2788695-2827258 GCA_013389805.1 Trigoniulus corallinus | reverse complement strand
CCCCCCCCCCAATAACTAAGCGTTCATTTCCTTGACATTGCCCTGCCTGTGTCTCCAGTGAGTGCACCAAGTCCTCCAACTCAGTGCTGAAGATATCCTTTGTAGCTTCATCCAGACCTGTGTGGGGGACATATGTGCTAATTAGGTGAAGCACTACTTCTCTCCAAACCATGGTAACTAGCAGGAGCCTGCTATTGATGCGATTCACATGGGTCACCCCTTGTTGGAGTTCATTATCCAATATGATTCCAACCCCATTCCACCCACCTTCACTTGCAGTATATATAAGCTTGTATCCACCCCAAGGGCCCTTGACATATTCCCCTTCCAACGCGTTTCCTGGAGGAAAGCTACCTGAATCCTCCATCGTCTTAGGGAATTAGCTAGTTCCCCAGATTTGCCTGTAAGGGTCCCCACATTCCACGTTCCCAATCTAAGCTTTGCCCCTTTGTTATCAGCATGTGCTCTGACTGGGGTCACCCCAGCCAGGCGTCTTGAACCCACAGGAATGTTGGTGCTGCTTGCAGTGGGGGGATGCCGGCCTACTCCACAGAGAACACTCGGCATGCTATCTGCCATGGGGTCCGAGGTCCCAACCCCCATGGCATTGCAAACCACAGATGACTGTGGCCTGCGGCCAACTAGTGAACTCCAATTGGCCACTCCAGTGAACTCCAGTTTGGCATCATACCTGCAAACTAGTTAGAAATAATGTTAGTAGTATCAACTAATGGTAATATATAATATTTATGTAATAGTAATAATTAAAACTAATAATTAAAATAACTAGCAGTAATAGTAACAACTTTTAACTAAAATTACAATATTAACTAAAATTTACAATAATAACTAAAATAACTAAAATTTGTTAAAATTTTTTGGCTGTGGGTAATTGGTGAACGACCCCAACGTGGTCGTAGATGAGTGTAGGAGATGCCACGAGGTTAGGCTTACATAGCCAAACCTCACACAAGTTCCTCCCTGCCTAAAATCAGTCCCCAACACCCACGGACCTACCTTGTACTGGAACTGTAGAAGTTCATGCCTTGAAAAAGGTGAATTTTCCCTCAGAAACGGCTGTAATTTGAGAATTTGCAGGAAAGAGCAAAGCGCAAGGAAATCCAATGCACGGGGAACAAGCGCCCAACTAGTTGACAAACAAAATTTAAAAAAAAATACTTAAACAAATTGTATCTTGACACCTTTATAGCCGAAAGACATTGTTCCTTTTTCGAACAATATATCCGATCAAAATTGTTTGTTTTAGGGCCCTTCCACTACAAGGTTATTAAAGACTCGTCCACAGCATAGTTCTTATGCAGAGACTGCACAGACACTACACTAATGTGACGAATTTTGGGTATTAGCAGTACCCAGTTTTCCCAAGGGGCCACCCATGTCAGTACTAGCTGGGGTGGCGCTACTTAACTTCAGGGATCAGACAAGAACTGGTGCGTCCAATGCATGTTGTTGTTGTTTTCAAATTGAACTTAGTATCATCACTAAATATTACTGTGACCCACAATTCTTGTGGCTCATTAAGATATTCAAGTGTAAACTTCAAACGTTTCACTCTGTTATCTTTGCCGATGAATGAGTTGGTTCTCAGAACTCTTCTCTTTAAACCTGCATAATGGAAGTAATTTCTTACTGTTTTGTTTGCAATAGTTATACTAGATGTTGTTGCAATGTTATTGGCCAATGTTCTGCTACTCACAATAGGATTTTTGTCAATTTCCCTAAGCAACGTGCTCACTACCCTGTCATTGGTCAATTTTTGCCTTCCACATTATGGATTATTTTCAATGGTTCCTGCTCATTCTTTATCTTAAATTATACTTTACACTGTTGAGTGTCCACTTTTGAACTTTCTGCCTATTTCATGATATGATTTTCTTTCAGCACATAACACTTTTCCTTCACAGTTTGGGACAACTCTCATTTCTTGGGAGCCATGATCAAAATTTTACAAATATTAACACCAAATGCACTTGAAATACTGCAGAAGTCAAATTTAAGAGTCAAATTATACAAGTGTATAAATACTTTTTTCTCATAGAAAAAAAAATCGTTTTTCTTTAGTAATTAAATTCCTCTTGAAATGATAATATACATGAAAATGAAAAATACTGCTTATTTATTGCCATATTCACCAAATTTGAGGTCTACAAATACCTATTTCCCTCATTGTATATGCATTAGAACTATGCAGTGGACGGGTCTCTAATGACCTTGTAGTTGATGGGACCTTAAACTCCAACAAACAATAACAACTAATGCGGCATTGTGAGCAGTGGCAAATTGCATTGGACACACCAGTTCTCGTCTGATCACTAAGTTAAGCAGCGCAACCCCAGCTAGTACTGACATGGGTGGCAACTTGGTCAAACTGGGTACTGCTAATACCCAAAAATCGATGCATTAGTGTAGTGTCTGTGCAGTCTCTGCATAAGTACTAATGAACTACGCTGTGGGTGGGGCTCTAATGACCTTTGTAGTTGAAGGGCCCTAAAAAAACAACAACACGACATTGTGGTTAGATGGACCAAGGAGTACCAGCTCCAGTGCCACAGATTTAGACGGTGGCGTCCAAAGTGGATGGTTTGCTACAATAGAGATGCTAGATGTATTTCAAACATTTTAAACGTTGTTATGCACTTTATTTGATTTTTCTTAATAATAATGTTAACTGCTTGCTGCTAATTTGAACATAAACATAAATTGCTCAGTTTAACATGTTTTTAATGAAAAAATAATAATTTGTTAATACTGTATATACACTTACTTACAATAATTAGTAAATTGTGAGATGCTATGACTACAAGTGTTTCAATTTAATTAAGTTTCGATTTCTTTTTTCCCACTAACTCCATATTTATAAATTTAATGCACAATACAGTCTCATCTGAACAAAGAAATCTATAATTCTGTTTCTAATTGTTTCCCATGTTGCCTTAAGACATGTGTTAGAAACAATTTTAGACATGCATGATGCAGTTAGCCTTAAGGTGTTCTAACTTGCAGTAATGTGTTTGTCTGGGTGCTGACAGATTACACAGTGGCTGTCTTTGCAGCACCTGCATAGGACACCCCTAGCAAGGCTAGCAGCTACCACACATCCTGAAAGCCAATACCCTTCTGGACATGCAACTCCTGGATTGCACTTTCCTACAACCAAGTGGGGCAATCCCAAGAAGAGGCAGGGTGGCTTCCCTTACAGTTGATGAAACAAGGTGCAGTCTTAGATGACTCAGGGGAGTGGTCTCCCTGCCCACAAGTGCCACACATGGTCTTAACAGAACAGGAATTCTGGCAATGGCCATATCACTGGCACTTGAAGCATTGAAGTGGGTTTGGTATGAAGGTATGTATAGGTTAGCAAAGGTAGCCAGCCATGTATTCCAGCACTTTGGGCCTACCAAAGGTTAGCACCAAGGTGTCAGAAGGGTGGGATTCTCCATCTCATTGAACTGAGGTGTGGCAGACAGCCACCTCACCCTGGTCCCTGAGCTAATCCACTACTTTCTCCTCTGATTCAATGCATAGGTTGGGACACTGCACCACTCCTCTACTGGTGTTTAGGTGGTGATGGGGTTCACCCACAATGGGCAAGTCACTGAGCTTCCACATTTTCAGCAATGCCTCAATCTAGTGGGGGCAGATGCCTCCACCAACAAAGTGCCATTGTGCAGTTTCTTTACCAAAGTCACATCACTGGCAATGTCCTTGATAGCTTTGGCAATAAGGAAGGGCAATGCCTTCCCAAAGCTGCATAATCCTTCCCAGATATGGAAAAAACTAGGGAGAATAGAAAGAAGGTGTGGAAATGGGTTTGACTGCACCTAAGATCTCCTGCAGGAACACACTTTGCCTCTTGTTAAAGGCAGGTGTTGATACTATGGGCACCACATATGCAGTCCATGACCCAGTTTGGCTTACTAGGGGAATGGCCTCTTAGTTGGAGCAGTACTTGTCTCCATAAGCTCAGTGGCAGTTGGCGCACTCAGTTGGGTGGGACTGAGTCCACCATCTCGCAACTCAACACAACAACAAGTCAATGAAAGAAAAGAATACAAAGGAATGGGGTTATTTGATGATGTCCCCAGCCTCTGATCTACTGTCATGCTTTGGGGTGTTTACAATATCCCTGCCCAGTCCTCACCCATGATGGAGCCCAACAAGGGAATGCCCATTTGGGTCGCCAAGGTTGCTTGGGCAGGTAACCACAAGGGTGGCATAATCCCCGAGTCCCAGACCAATGGCATCAGAGTTTACTGCCAGTCATCTCACAGTAACTGTGGGGGGCATAGACCGTTGCACTCCTGAAAAGTTGAACAAGGGTGCACTGACCCATGTGCCCCTGGCCAGTTGACCAAGACTGGGTATCCACCTTGGACCACCAATTTTCCCTGGAAGCTGTGGCCAAAGTGATGTGTTAGAGGCTATAGGTTGTCACCTTAGTCCTGGATTGCTGTGAGCCACCTCACCAGTGTGGGTTTGTTTGTTTGTTTGTTGGAGTTTAAGGTCCCGTCAACTACGAGGTCATGAGAGACCCATCCACTGTATAGTTCCAATGCATATGCTGTACAGACACTACACTAATGCGACGATACCCAGCTTTCTCGAGTGACCACTCATGTCAGTACCAACTGGGCGTGCATTGCTTAACTTCAGTGATCAGACAAGAACTGGTGTGTCCAACGCAACTCGCTGCTCCCATCAGTGTGGGGTGACCCAGAGACATCACAGGGCATGTGTCCCCTCAATCACCAGGATCTGCTTATCCCAGGGGTATGGTCAAGACCACCTAGAAACAAGGCCTGCATGCTCGTATGTGACGTCATCAGAAGAAGGCTGACCTTTCAAAGCACTTTTCAATTAAACTTCAACTGATCTATAAGTTAAGCTATTGGCAAACAATGAAACTATTTAATTAAGACATACAGTATAAATATATCATGTTTTATTTTTCAAACGTCTGCAATTTCTGTTTTTGTTTATTGTGATAAATTTAATCATTTCTCAATTTACAATAATCATCCAAAAAGGTATTTTGTTGATATTAAAATCAATTTTCTGCATATCCTACATATTCTAATTCTAATTCTAATATTATACACTGCAAGCAGCCTTATTGGCCAATATGGCAGTGGAGAGACTAACTCTCAATCCTACTTATGATAACATAATACTCCTAAAACTCTAAGCTATAATTCACGAGCCTCCCCTAATACAATACCAGCTATTGTTGGATTTCCTTGGATGAAGCCCTCCACCCTATCCTCACCAAGGCTATTCCATTGTCGAATGACTCTTGGCAAAAATGACCAGTAGTATGAGTCTGTCTGTGCCCTAACCTCTTTCAATTTATATTGATGATCCTTTCTGCCTTTATACTCAGATGGGGACACCCTTCCAGCCAATGGTCCATTACATCCTAGCAGCAGCAGTCTTATAAAAAGGCTAATGCTGTGAGATATACGCCTCTGCCTTAATGTATCCCACCCTAGTTCCTTAATCATGACAGACACACTCTCTGTGTGAGAAAACCTATTAGGAACTATTCTAGCTGCCCTCCTTTGGATCCTTTCAACATCCCAAGATAAGTCCTGCCTGAAGGGGAACCAAATTGGACTGCCATACTCCAAAAAATCGGGCATACCATAGAAATATAGGCTGTTTCCTTTACCTCTTTTGTGCTATCTCTAAGGACCCTATTAATCAGACGAAGGAATTGACCAGCCCTCCCAATAACTTTTCCAATGTGATCCTTCCAATTACCCTCACTATTTAAGACAATACCCAGATGTTTATGGGTTTCAACCCTATCAACCCTATCAAAATCAAGTTGCTTTCTACATCTGGATATTGTTAGGATCCTACACTTCCTCAGGTTTAATGGCGATTCCCATTTTACAAACCAATTGTAAATCCTGTCTAGATCCTGTTGTAATTGCACACAGGATGATAACCCATCATCTAGTACCCGAGCAGCACATGTGTCATCTGCAAATAGTTCAAGGAAGGAATCAATATCAAGCCCCATGTCGTTCACATAGAGAATGTACAACAAAGGACCCAATACACTTCCTTGAGGGACCCCTGACGTGACTGGTTCCCACTGAGATGCAAAACCCTTGAAAATGACTCTGTTTTCTATCAAGCAGATAAGACCTTACCCATTGAACAACATTTCTATGTATCCCTAAGTAGGACATTTTAGAGACCAGCTTATCATGGGGCACCATGACAAAAGCACTTTAGAAATAATTTTGCTAAGGTAACTTAGGCAGTTTGGGAATGAGTAAGGACTGCAGAATACTTTATTCTTGGATATTATAAAGAAGCAATAACTTGTTTCCCTGTTTTGTCATCATATGTCCAAATTATATCTTGAGCATTAAAATGCAATTCACAAACCTACAAGAAATGTATAAGTTTAGAAGTGGTTATGCTTTAAAATAACTTTGGGATAATTGGAGTGCAAACAAGTATAAAATGTGTTAGAATTGTTTAACTGCATGTCTTAAATTCATGCACATACTACTAGTTAAAAATACGTATTGATAATATTTTTGTTATCATCTACCTCCAAAATAGTAACCATGCCAAGCTATTAGTAAGCTTTAGTTTGTTTTATGTCCTATGTCACACTAACAGGTTGGGGAGTAAGCCAAGCAGCCATAACCATTTAGGTACCACATTAATTAATTAGTAAATGAAAAGTACTTTGATTTAAGTATATATTGTTATTTAAATATGGGATAAATAATATAGAGCCTAAATACTGCACACTACCTTAATCAGGGTATGACAATATTTTTCTTACCTTGTATTTAGTGTTGAAATAAACTCCTTCCATGGGATAGCTTTAATCCACTGATTTATTAGATTTTCATTTTTGGGAAAGCTGAATCATTGTTGCCAGTGCATCCAGCAATGCAACATTTATTTGGCATTATCAATTAAATATTAATTTTCACTGGAATTAATGTAATATCATACCAGTATTGCACAAAAACGTCTATTAACACATGTTTAAGCATTTGTCTTCTAGGCCTTCTTTGAATGATGTCACACACCTCTGACATGAAAGCATGCAGGCCTTGTTATCTAGGTGGTCTTGGCATGGTACTCTATGCATGGCTAACACACAGGTAGGCGCTTTTTATGGTCACCTCAGTAAGGAGCATATACCAACCTAGAACATGTCAAACCATGATGGCAGTTTTATCCTGACAGGGAACACAAATATCATGTGAAACCACAACAGTGTTTTCAGCCAGTCAAGGACTCAAGAAAGCCACTCCTTTTAATTGCCTCCTATGACATGCAGGGATACAGTGGGTAATGTTGTCCTTTATGGTACTAAATTATTGTGTAGCTGGTAGCAGACGATTTTTTGTACTTCTGACTGATGAACATAACTTACACTCAATAACAGGCCTGTTTATGTTTGCAGAAGTTATACCACAGTTATATCACAAGTTGTAAAAAGTATGACAAAATTGTAGAAGTTATATCACAAATTATCACAAATGTATCAAAAATTATAACAAATTGTAGAATTTTAGAAATTGAATCACAGATAATTACAGTATATAACAGAAATTCTAGAAATTGCCAAAATTATGATGAATTATAGACATTGGGCCACAGATAATTATATCACAGAAATGGTAGCAATTGTGAAAATTTTGATGAAATTATATCACAATGCCATGCCTGTCACTCATTATAATTCTCTGAAAGTACCCTCAAAATGCATTTAAACATATCTTCACCAGAGAATGTGTTGTGGAATACAAATTGCTGTGAGATAGGATGGAAATAATACTGGCGAGGTCCCAAACGGCACTTTCCTGTGCCCATCTCAACTTCCACCAAACACCAAATGGCCTTCTCGTTACTGGCCATGAAGGTTTTTTTTGGTGCAAGAATTTGGATTCATCAGTTTCAACACAAATTGGAATTCCATTTTTGTCAAGGTTTCCAACAGCACACTCCTCATGGAGACAACTGCACCAATCGACACATGCATTTGTGCCATTGATGAGTGCCTTACATTTGATCACCTTTTGTGGTAGATCATGTGCCCAGCATTATGTAGCCATGATTATTTGCCTGAGGGAGAGGTTGCTCCTGGTAAAGAAGGATCTCTGCCATACAGATGTTTTCTTGTGGTGGGTGACACAGCTCCACCTCTGACCTTCAGCACTTTGAGCATCTGTGACTGCTGAACATGGTTGCTGGCACTTGGGGGCAAATATAGCTGTTTTTTTATCAACTCATGCCTCACAAGCCACTAAATGCATTGTTCTGTATCTGAAATTTGGGTGACCAATGTGAGGTTCGTCACCACCTCATCCCTGGCACACATAGGAATCACTGTGTTGGGGGGCACAATGTTGATGGTTGTGCATGGCCTGCCTGCCATGATGTTTATTGACATTTATTTTAAAAAAACAGACAAAATATAAAACACATTTTAATTCAACTTTTAATTTTTTAAAAAACACTGCTTTTAATTTTCAAAACACTTGGAAAACACACTAAAAAAAAGAAAAATACACTTTCAATTTAACTTTTAATTTAAAAAATGACACCAATAAAAGAAAAATGCACTTTAATTTACCAATTAATTTAAAAAAACACTACTTTTCATTTTCAAAACATGCAAAATACAACACATCCAAAAACTAAACGCAAACAGGCCCAGTATCGAGTATAAGTTATATGTTCGTCAGTAAGATGTACAAATAAATCATCTGCTACCAGCTATGCAATAATTTAGTACCATGAAGGACAACATTACTGAGACACAGTGTGCCTCTTCTACCCTGACACACATGGGAAGTACACTTTATGGTTTTGGCTCTGTGGCACATTTCTACACAGCCTCACAACAACATTGCTGCTAGCTCCAAGATGTGGTACACCATTCCTTTGTGCATTATTTTCTTGCCCTGTGTACATTTCAACTTTGTAAGCCTAGCCAGATACATCACATGATAAAAACATTTTGTAGCCATATTTATGAGGCTTATCTAGCGTATACATTTTTGAATTATGGTCTGCATTAGTTGCACACATTTGTTCATCAACACTTAAGCACTCTTCCACTGGTACTGATCCAAACCTTGCATTCAAGTAGTCAAATATTATCCTTATCTTCCTCAACTCGTCTGGTTTCATTAACTCACTAAGGTTATCTTGGAAGTGGAGAAATCTAATATCCTTCATCAGGGGTGGATCTACATAAGAACTAATATGGCTTACACCCTGGGGCCCCACAAAAATTGAATTATCATAAACTTTTAATACTTTTTGATTAACAATGAGCACCTATCATATAGTAAAAATAGTTAACATTAAATAGATAAT
Source organism: Trigoniulus corallinus (assembly GCA_013389805.1). Classification (NCBI taxonomy): domain Eukaryota; kingdom Metazoa; phylum Arthropoda; class Diplopoda; order Spirobolida; family Trigoniulidae; genus Trigoniulus; species Trigoniulus corallinus. The sequence continues at coordinate 2,817,874 of JAAFCE010006156.1, read as the reverse complement.
AATAATGATTATTTCTACTATTATTCATTGAATTTTAATCAATGTGACATTATTGAAATTGTGCAGCCAAGTTGTGTTGGACACACCAGTTCCTGTGAGATCACTGAAGTGAAGCAGCACAAGCCCATGCCAATACCAACATGGGTGATTGGTAAAGAACATTGGGTGCTGCAGATTAACCCTCCCCTTCATCCTTTTGCCTACCTCCTCATCTCCCACAGTCAGCCTTCTAAGTGTTTGTCCTGTTATGGCTGCCTGGCTTACTCCCCAGCCCATGAAACTAATTCAGTAATAAGCCCTAGGCCCCAAGCAACCTAGATCCGCCCTTGTCCTTCATAGACACAACTGATGAAAGAATGCAAATGCCCAAATGTTTTTCTTATATCATCAATTGAAATATTACATGGCTTGCTGGGGTCCACTTGGCTGCTATATAATGATGACTGGGTAGAAATTATACCAAGAAGTTCAGGTGTAAAGAAATTTGAAAAACATTCATATGGTGTTTGCAATACCAGTAGCTCATCTGAGTATTTCTCATTTCTTGCAATTCTTTTATTTTGCATTTGCCCTTTACCTTTTGTGATGGTGACTTCAACGTTTTCCTGCAGTTCATTTGTTTTATTCCCCAAAACAACATCATCTTACATTTCATGCAGATCAGAAGCATGTGGTTTTTTGAAAAATGTTGCACTATTAATCAGTTCACTGTCATCAATATCAGTTTCATCCTCACTGTCAGATGGAATTGGAATGGAGAACAATAATTCTTCAGTTATCTCAACTAAAATGCAATCATCATTCACCATTTTCTTTAAAAAGACACACTCACTCAAAGGCAAACTCTAGAAATTGTTCAATGTAATCAAACAACTAAAGCCTGGTTCCCTGGCATGTGACACCAAAGAGAATAGCACTCTAGCAGACGACAATTATATGGTGAATCAATGGTGAATTTGAGTTGAGAGTTAGTTAACTGCATTTGTCTTTGGAATGCATTACTTGATTTTGATTGGCTGTTTGGATTTTTAAATAGTCTTCCACTTACTTTTCTTTAGTTTATGGTTTACATTCAGGTTGAAAACTATTAATTGAGTATGTGAATTTGCTCATGCCAGGGAATCCGACCAGGTGCAATTTCTGTTAGTGCCTGTGGTTTACATCCAAATTATACCATCTGCTCAAGCACTATTCGCGTTGGTGTTGCATGCCAGGGAACCTGGCTTAAAGCTTTTATAATGCTCTTCAAAATAACACTTCACTTCACACTGTTGCCAAACAGCAACACATGGTTCTAACAATTCAGAATCTGTGTTTGTTATCAAATTCAGGTTGCAATTGCAAAAAGCAATCAAGCATAGCATTATTTATTATAATATAATTTTTAATTCCACTTGCAAATTTCTGATACTAGTATATAAAAGCAACTCCTAACCCTTTTCCCGCCTATGGCAGGGTCGGGTACCCATTTGTCCCTCTGAATGGACACAGGGTGATATATTGGACATAGTTTTTTTTCTGCAGCCGGTTGCCGGCCTAAGCTGCACCCCTACGCTTATTTAACGTCGGTCTAGTGTTCGTTGGGGAATGCTACCGACGCCAGGGGGCGAGCTCCTACATCTGGAAATTTTGCCTCATCTACCCGTTGCGTAGTAGAGAGGGTTCTTTTACGTGCAAGTGCCATCGTACACCCACACGGGACCTCGGTTTTACTTCTCATCCGAAAGAAGGCACACTCGCGGCTTCTCTCTCGCCCGAAAGAAGCCGACCCACCACGATCCAGTATCGAACCTGGGTCGGCTTATATACTAGTATATAAGAAGTATAAACATACAACAACTAAATACTCAACCAATCAGCAGTGTTGTTAAAAGAATACCATTTTGTTAGGCCACCAGAGCCATCTATTGATATGTAAAAGAAACATACAATTATAAGAAGTACCACAAGCCTAAATAACATTAAAAATGCAACTTTCCACTGCAAAATGGCTAGAAAATACATAGTTGAATCAAATGTTGCCAAATGGCAACACCATGCAGTGTAGGGTTAAATGCACAAAGCATCTTCCATTACACAAACACATTCATGAAACACCTTCCTAGGTACTTTCAATTCCAAAATCAAATTCATTATTTAAATTGAATGCCTTGAAAGTTGCAAATATTAACACTTCAACAGGTGTGGGGGTTCTTAGAGATATTAAAGCTACATTTATAGCCTGCATGAGGGCTCTGATTGTTTGAGTCCTCTATCCTTCCTTGTATCTTCTTAACTCAATCGCCACTCCATTCCCAGAATAGACCTGGCTGTCAACTGTGTGGAGTTTAAGAGAAAACTACCCAGTAATATCAGGTAGATACCTGCACCTATTTGTGTAAGTAATGCTAATTGCAAATTTAATAAATAATTACTTATTTTTTTGGTAGATCACTAGATTTGCAGTCCATTTATGTCATGATCTTAGCTTTTTTCCTCACATTAGGGTAAATATCACAGTTGATATCTAGTAGATACCTGCACCAACCAATCAATTTAAGTTTGCTTTTTGGACATTAGATAAAATGAACCAACCGAACAGTTCTCTGATTGATAAGGAGAAGAATTTGAGGCTTGCAGAAAACTTTTGGATGATGATGATGGTGAATCAGAAGTACAAAGTGAGGATGAAACTGATACAGACGCTTCAGAGGAATGTCTTGATGACGATTCGCATAACAATTGCCATATTAGTGCTGATGACAATGATTCTGAACAGGAAGATGCTCTTGATGATGACAAGTTGACTGCAGAGCATTAGCTTGCAGAACAAACAAGGCAACCTTTCCCTTGTGCTACTGAATGCTTGATCTATCTTGCCTAAGCTTGATTTAGTTGAAGGTCTGTGCATTGACCTTACCCCAGCAGTAATTGCGATTACTGAGACATGGCTTCGGCCATGTGTCCCACTGTCTGCCCTTAGTATTTCTAATTATCGTGTATACCACTCTGATCGGTCATCCCGAGGTGGTGGTGTTGCTGCATATGTACACCATTCTGTTTGTGTGTTACATAGTCAACCATTTAAATCTGATGGGACCGAGTTGCTCCTTCTTAGCCTTGCTAGTCATAGTTTAACTGTTAACCTCTGGGTTGTGTACCATCCTCCTCACACTGATATTGATTCAGTCTGTTCCTGTCTTTCTGCTAACTTTGTTAGTGATGCAGTTAATGTAGTATGTGGTGACTTTAACTGCGATCAACTAGTGTCCTCCATGTCCTCCAATTTGCTTTGCCAGTTCTTCATGGATCCGGGGCTTTATCCATGTATCAATGCACCAACTAGAATAATCCAGTTTTTGTCTATGCTTCTTGATCATGTCTTTGTGCCAGCCCTTGTTTTCTTTTAGTTTCTCTGATTTCCGTTTGGATCACCTTATTTTCTTCCTTGCTTTCAAGTTTCCGAGTAGACCTAGAGTCAGGACATATGTCTGCAAATTTCAGTTCTCTAAATTTGACTGCGGCCTTTTTAATGCTACCATCCATGATAGAGTACTGTCTGCATTTCATACTACGATTGACTTCCCATCTCTTTGCGACAATTTTCAGCACACTCTCCAAGATGCATTGAATTTGACCTGCCCTATGGTCATGGTTCCTCCACTCCTAGTGCTCGTAAGTGGTGGACCCCTGAACTGTCTCTACAATAGAGGTTAGTTTCTCATCTCCATGGTGTTTGGAAGACCTCACTGTCTCCTACTGCACTACTTGAGTTCTCTGCAGCACATCATACCTATCATACGATGGTCAGAGCTGCTAAATCCTCTTGCCTTGGACCACAGTCCTCTATCCAGGCTCTCTCGGCCTTTGTCAGATCACTATCCATTGAATGTACTGAACTGCCTCTCCCCCTTGGTACCCAGATTCTTGATTTGCTTCTTAATCCCTTAGCTGCTTCTTAGTTACCTGTTGCCTGTTATGACAGGCTTCCTATTCAGCCTGATCAGTCTCCTCCTATTTTAACTCTTGATGAGTGCATTGTCTATCTTCAGTTAGTGGGGTCCTCTAAGTCCATGTCTCTGGATGGATGCCCTGCTCTCTGTCTTGCATCTCTTGTCCTACCAAATGTCTCTTTACTTCTGTCCTTTTTCAACGGGTGCATGCAAATGGGTTATTTTCCTCCTGCCCTTAAGACTGCCTTCAGCGTTCCAGTTCCTAAAGTTGGCCATTCTGGGTCCCCTAACAGCTACCGGCCTATTGCCCTTCTCCCCCTGGCTAAAGTGCTAGAGTGGTGGATTTGATACGAGCACAAGTTCTCAAAGCCATCCCACCTACACAGTTCAGTGCTCGACCTAACTCCTCTGCTTGGTACCCTATATATTCAATTCTTTCTGCTATCTTTGAGGCACGTGCCCATGGTGTGCATTATGTCCTCATCAAAAAAAGATATTGCCAAGGCCTTTGATGCAGTCGACCATAACATTCTCATAGCTGCTTTACATAATCTTCTTTTAAGCCCATATTTGATTAATCTGTTAATATCTTATCTCGAAAATCACATTGTTCGGCTAAGATCCACATCTATCTCCAGAGTTCTAGTTCAAGGGGTCCCTCAAGGCTCTGTGCTTGGACCCCTTCTGTTTAACTTAGCAACTGCTCCTCTTCTAATTGGACTGTCCGACTGGTGCCCATGGGCATATGCAGACGATAACTACTTTGGCCGTGAGTGCCTAACCCAAGATCTTTCTAATCTCCCAAGTGCCATATCTACTCTTCTAACATATTTAGAGAGTTGGTATTCGGTCCATCGGATGCACATGCATCCTTCTAAGACTATGGTTACTTTATTTCCATTCTCTCTGTCTTTTGCTAGCTTCTTTACAGAGACAGACCCCATTCCCGTTCTTGGCATCCTGTTTGACCAGGCATTGTCCTTTATTCCCTTACGTGATAAACTTATTGCGAGACTGTCGTCCTTGGCCTACCTACTCCGACGTTTGAAGCTAGTAGTGCCGTTCTTCAAACTGCGAGTAATATTTAGAGCGAAGGTGGAATCCCTCTTTTGTTATGCCACTCCATGTCTTCTCTCGCTCACTGTAACTCGCATGTGCCCTCTCAACATTGCCTATAATTGCATACTTAGGGCAATTCTTAATCCCCCTTGGGGAAGAGATTGTTCCCTGTCTGTGTGAAGGCCTGCTTGCTTCTATTTAGTGTGTTTGTTAAATATTGCCTCATTCTCGAACTTGCCTCTGCATTACGGAACCCAACCCACCCATGTCACACTATTTCTGCTGACTTCTTGTCTGCGGTCAGTGTCAGGGCACCGTCCAGGTTTTGTTTTGTTTCTCGCCTTCCTGGGGGTGATGTGAGGAGGCGGTACTTCCCAGTTAAATGCTATCCAATATGGAACGATCTTCCATTCATAATCAGGTCCCATGTTTTCCAGTGTGCCCTTTTCAAATGTCGCCATCAGTGTACCCATTTCCAGCAGAGCCTCTTCAAATTCCTGCTTTCCCAAATTGTATAGTTGTGTTTGTTTGTGTTAATACTGTACTATTGTACGTTTAAATAAATAATAATAATAAATAGAAGACGTGGGAGTAGGGGTACTAAGTAGACGTGGGAGCAGGATGCCCATAAGGATATGGTAGTGTCTGGGGTGGATGGGGACCTGGTGGGAGATAGGCAGAGGTGAAGGACTAGAACCTGCAGACCCGACCCTGCCATAGGCGTGATAAGAGTTTGCTGATGATGATGATGTTTTGGTTTTCTTGGGTATTACAGAATTTTTTTAGCATGTTTCTAGATTATTTTTGTTGCTTAACATTTATATGGATGGTATTTAATTCATTATACATAATAATGCTCTTAATCTGAATATTTCAGCCTCAAAATCAAAAGGCCTTTTTGGGGTTATAACAGACCCCACCTTGTAGTGTGTGCCAGAAATCGTCACCTTGTGGACGGTAGGATATGGATCCCAAAAAATATGATGAGATTGTGGCCTATCTTAGTGATGGCTCCTATCCCGTTGGTGCATTAGAAAATGAGGAACGGGCATTACGTCGGCAAGTAAAGTGGTTTATATTAAAAAATGGAAGAGTGTTGTATCATCTGCGAGACGGTAAGTCTCACATTTGATATAAATTTCACCTTGATTCGCGTTGCATATCTGCTCTGCAGTGCATGTTTGCTATGCAGAAAAGAGGCAAATTCGGGCATCTGCGTTCGGACCTAGGTGGACACTTTGAGGTACTCAAACATTGCATCAAAGTGTCTGACTGGACACTTTGAGATAGACCCCGGACACTTTGAGTGACACCGGCGCCATTGTTTTCCAGCTGTGGTCTTCAAACTCTGGAAATCTCTCCCGTATTCCATTTGCTCCTCCGTATTCTGTGTTCTGAGTTTAGGTGTCATGTAAATTGTGTCCATTTTAAGCAACAGCTCAGTTATTTTCTTCAATGCAATTGTATCTGATTACTTGACCTTTCCGTATTTTGTGCCTTGTGAGTGTTAATAAAATAAAAAGAAATACTCTGTCTTCAGCATGTTCATCTTTAGCCATCCCTCTTCTATCACACCTCCAATATCGTATAGGCACTTCTCTACTTGTTCTCTGGAGTCACTAAATTTTCCAATATCATCAGCAAATACCATGCACTGAAGGGCCCCTATCTCCAACTCTCATAAGCAACTTGTCCATACCCAGAATGAATAGGTATGGACTTAGTGCTGAACCTTGCTGTACCCCAACCTTCACTAGGATGCCCCCAGTCCTTACCCTGGCTATGGAACCATCATACATATCATGAATTATTCAAATAAACCTTTCTTCTATACCTCCCAAACTATCTACAGTGGAACACTGTCATAAGCCTTCTCTAAGTCAATAAAGATGTCATGGAGATCCATTTGCCACCCTATATTTTTCTATAATCTGCCTCAGATTGAAGATTGGTTCCAAAGTTAACCTACTTCTTGCGTTGTCGGCTGCATCAGAAATTGTCACTGCTTCATATTAAACACCATACGGAAAAGGACAAATTCATCAGCAAAAAAAAAAAAAAATGACCCAAATCCTCAAGAAAAAGGAAATAGTCCTCCTTTCCAGCTTTTAGAAAATGGGGGCAGATGGAAAAACATCTGTAAATTTTTAAAATTAAAACATTTTTATGATAGCTAAAAAAACAAGGGTAGATGAGAGACATCTACAAAAAATTACCAATTAAAAACGCTTTCATTATGGTCCTCAATCATCATCTCACTCACCCTTCTCCCACCTGAGGCAGGGTGGGCCTGAGTCAGGTTCTAATCCTCCACTCCTGCCTATCCCCCCACCAAGTCCCCCTCCACCCCACACACCTCCATGTCCCTTTGCACCACCTGTTCCCACGTCCCTTTGCAACACCTGTTCCCACGTCCCTTTGCACCACCTGTTCCCACGTCCCTTCTTGTCGTCCTCTACCTCTGCTACCCCAATTACCTGCAGTCCCACAATGGACCTAATACGTTCCTCCTCTCCCCTTCTCATCACATGCCCATACCACCTCAACGATTTTCTCTCAACCTTCTCTGCAATGTCTCCCACCCCCAAGCTAACTCTAACGTAATTGTTTCAGATTCTGTCAGATCATGACACCCCACACATGTAGCACAGCATTTGCATCTCAGCCACTTGCATTTGCCTTTCATGGTTCTTCCTAACTGCCCAACACTCTGAGCCATACAGCATAGCGGGCCTAACGACATTTCTGTAAACTTTGCCCTTCAACTTTATTGGGACGCTGCAGTCCCACAAGACCCCACTTACCTCTCTCCACTTCAGCCATTCTGCATTAATCCTATGGTTCACGTCAGAATCAATCTCCCCATTAGTCTGGAAAACTGATCCTAGATAGTGAAATTCCTACACCACCGGGATCCCCTCTCCCCCACAAGGAAACTCACCCTTCTGCCCCTGGTCACTAAAATTGAAAGCTAGATACTAAATCTTCCTCATGTTCACCTTAAGGCCCACTCCTGCCATTGCTGTTTTAATGTATTGTAGGGTCTTTTGTGCATCCTCCTTGGAATCCTCAAGCCTTCCCACATCATCTGTAAATACCAGGCACTGGGGGCCCATTCCCCTATTCCTGTCAGCAGCTCATCCATTACTGGATTGAATAGGTATGGGCTAAGAGCTGATCCTTGATGCACACCAGTCTGCACGTTGAAGCTTGCAGTGTTGCCCTATGCTGTCCTCACCCTAGTGATGGAACCATCATACATATCCTGCACTATCCTAATGTGGCTTTCATCAACCCCTTTCTTTCTTAGAACATTCCATACTACCTGTCTAGGGACACTATTGTATGCCTTCTATAGGTCAATGAATATTGCATGAACGTCCAGTTTTTGCTGCTTTATGCTTCTCTATCATCTGTTGTAGAATAAAGATTGGTTCCATAGTAGACCTACCAGGCATAAACCCAAATTGATTTCCCTGGACACTAGTTTTGTCTATGACGCGCTCCCACAGCTTTATAGAATGGCTCATCAGCTTTATGCCTTTATAGTTTCCACAATCCTGGGCATCACCTTTGCTCTTGAACAGTGGAACTATCCAACTTTCTTGCCATGCAGATGGCATCCTGTCACAAATTGCTGACTTATTGAAAAGCTTCCCTAGCCATGTAATGTTGTCCCCAAGGTGCACCAATCATCCAATGGGATCTTATCTGAGCCTCCTGCTTTTTGACCTTTCATCTTTTGAAGGGCTCTGACTATTTCATCCTCACTCACCCTGTCCACTGCCTGTGGAGTGCATGGATTGCTGTCTGTGACCACTGCACATGTGGCCACATTTAAGAGGCTGTGATAGTACTCCCCCCACATTTTGATTACCTCTGCTGGTTGGAACAGGACCTGTTCTATCCCTGTTCTTGGCCAGTCTAAAAGCTGCCTTCTCTCCCTCCCTTAACCCCGGCGTTTCATAAATATATGACGATACTAAAAATTTCACAAACATCCTGAGCTTGGAAATTGTTGAACTGCAGTTTTCAGAAGAAGTGGGTAGTCTAAAAGACTAACCATTAGTAATCTAGGGTTAAGTGGGAACCAGGTTAAGTGGCAGGCAGTGCATTCTGCTTCATTCATTGCGATGCAAATTAAAAGCCGCTCATGCACCGACCGCCATGGCAACCACCTCGTGCATTGTTCACCTTATGCCTAGTTCTGCGGCATGTGACAACAACAAGAATAGCGCTCGAGCAGATGGAAAATCCATTGTTACTATACAAAAAACAGGTGAAAGAAAGAGTGAAATATAATGAATTCCAAATTGTAAATCACAAACATGCATTTCACATGTCTACAACATTGTAGACTTTTCATTCCTTTTAAACATAATTTGGAAAAAAATTATAATAAGTTAAGAAGTCTGATCAACCCCATACATAGTTTAATAAAACATAGGCAACAAGGTACTCAAAGCCTGGTAAGGATTAGAGAAAGTGGTACATGTGGATATAAATTTTTTTTGGTCTGGGGTGTGTTGAAACACCAATTTGTGGATGAAAGGTTTTGTACTGCATCAACATGAGATATTGATCACCGTTACTTAATAAATTCATCAAACACAATAATGACACCACATTTGGGTGTACAGTGCCATGGGACTGGACGAAGACATTGAAGAATTTATTTTAGTAAATACATTTGCAATTATGCTTGGTAGGCATGCAAATGATTATGCATTGACAACTAGGATCACATTGTTAAATAAATTAAATTTAAAGGTCAGAGAGAGAGAACACTATATGCTGGGCAATGTTTTCAAGCATTTTGCATGTCACCTAATTTGTTTGAAATACCCCATGCACATCTACTACCAGATATTTATGTAATTAAATCCAGCAACCATGATGTTATACCAACCCAAGAAAGGTTGCTTGTGACATTAATGTGATGATCAAACAACTTATAAAGTCGTTTGTTTGTTATTTCTCCAATTGTTAAACATTCTATATAATGGCAGATATCTAGCATCTGGTGACATGCAGAAATCAGTTGCAGATAGCTATCATTTGGGTAGGTCCACAACATCACAAATAATACATTCAACATGTCTGGCTATATGGAAAACCCTTGCACAAATGTATTTTAAGGCATTTCACAACAAATGTTGTAGCTTTCATATACAATGAGGACGTTATTACAGTAAATGTCTAATGCAGAAACCAACAACAGAGGATTGGCTGGAAATAGCCAGAGAGTTGGAGGTTTTGTGGCATTTCCCTCATTGTGTGGGAGCACTTGATGGAAAACACATTGCCATAACAGCCCCAACATTTTCTGGCTCTACATATTTCAATTATAAGGTTGGTTTAGTTAGTAATAAGGGGTGCTGTATATTCCACCTAGTAATTGTTATTTGCAGCACCATTTCAGTGTAGTTCTATTGGCTGCCTGTGATGCACAGTATTGCTTCACAATCGTTGACATTGGAGGCTATGGCAGACAGGCAGATGGTGGCACACTAGCTTCATCACAATTTGGCAAAAGTCTATTGTCTGGCTGCCTAAACCTACCAATAGAGGAACCACTTACATACAATCCTTGTGGTGAGCTATGCCTTTCTGGTTTGTGGCAGATGATGCCTTCCCATTGCATCAAAACATAATGTGTCCATTCTCTGGTGGACATCTAACAATTAGGGAACAAATATTCAATTATCATTTGCATAGAGCAAGGTTAGTGCTTGGTTCTGCATCTACTGTTAATATCAAATCATTATTTAGTTATATAGATTAACTGATAAGCATTTAAACTTACTAGGAGAATGATAGAAAACAAATTTGGGATAATGGCATCTCGGTGGCAAATATATAAGCCAATGAACATGTGTATACGTAACACAGTTGATGCTGTAAAGGTAGTATGGTGCTGTTCCAGGTCATTAGTAAAGGGATCATGTTGTAATAACTATTGTATCTTTATAGGCAATCTGTGTACTACACAATTCTCTTTGCAAATCAGACCTATCATTATCCTCCACATCAAGATTGTACTGCCTAAGAGGCTTTGCTGACAGTGAGAGCAATGATGGTAATTTTGTGCCTGGTAACTGAAGATCTGTTTTAGATGGCAGGGGTCTACTAAGTGTGTCTCAATTAGGATCACATAATTCAGGGCAGGCTGCAATAATATTACGTGATAAGATAATGTCCTATTTTAGTGGCCCAGGCTCTTTTCCATGACAGATTGAAAAAATTTTTATTTAATTAGTAATATGTGGTTGTTATTTAAAATATTTAAATATTACAAATATGTGTGTATGTATTTTTTGGCTAACTCAGCCTCTTATTGTCCATTCTGAAAGACAACATTGCAGCAAAGTGTAATTAAATATGTTTTAGTTATAACAGTTGAAACTATTAATTCTCCAAAGATTATTCTGAAAGATATTGACAAACTACAGGATTAATTTGCCCTTGTAATTTGAGGTGATCTGCATCCCCAAAGTGTGACATTACTGGGATCAATAAATGAAAGAAATGCCAGTCTGCTGTTTGTTCTGTTGACTGGGCTTGGGTAGCATTGGAGGAATGTCTTTCTTTTAAATATGTCACAAGGCTTGTGGCCATTTCACCTAAGGTAGAGGCATCTCAATGTAGGTCCTGATCCAATTGCCTTCTAGCAGCTACAAATAACACAATTAGTAATATTGCATAAAAATATGTAGATATGCTATTCACAATTATGATAACTCTGCCTGTTCTCTTTGGCATCCACGTTGAAGGTGGTGATGTGGAAATGTCGACAGGTGACTGCGATAGTTGCATTTGGCATGCCCAAACATTATTCAATGTACTAGTGCTAGGTTGTGGGTCATAAACATCCACATATAACTCAGCCTCTGATTCATTAAAGTTGAAATTGGAGTCAGTACTGAATAAATTATTTATCTAATCCATTATCTTGGTATATATATGTTGTGTTTCCATTTTCCAAACATACCACTCATTAGCAGCTGTGCCCTCTAAAAATGTTAAGCATTTCATGGGTGGCAAATCATGGAGCTAGTATCTTCCACATGAACCACTTTTCAACTTCTCATATCGCTTGCACTTGAAGTATTTATCATGAACACTCTTCCATCTCTTTCTGCAAGCACTAGCTGGCAAAAAGAGAAATGACGGACTACAATTAGTAATTTATTAAATGTAATACAACAGTGGTATATTATACGATATGGATTTGGATTATAATTGGTTATAGATTTACAAAACTTTCTATCTTGGCTATTGGAGTGTGGACATGTTGTTTTGATCTCCTGCTTGGTAAGAGAATTTTTTGGTTAATTTTGGGTAGTTTTGATCATTTTTAGTGGGGTTTTTTGTAGAGAGATATTAGGAATATCTTCTTTTGGATAGATTTAAAAATTTTCTTTAGATTTCGTTTGTTATAATGGGATTCCTGACGATTTTAAGTTGTTTTTGTACTCGTCCTAGGGGTCGCCACGTGGTGTGTTTTTTGCGTGTTTAGGCTTAATCTAACGAAAGTTTTTTATTTAGTTTTCCTTATTGTGTTTTTAATATATTTAAAATCTGGGTTTATAATATTATATTGACTAAGATCTTTTTATACAAAATATTAGTTTGGGTTGTCTGTCTTTGTTGTTGCTATTGTATTTTAGGGATTGTGGGTTTGTGATTGTGAGTTTGTGTGTTAGTGTTGCTTACCAGTGTTAGTCATGTGAGGTGACTCATCACACTTTTTTGATGGACTTGTCCAAGTAACAGGGAGTGGTTCTTGTAACGTTTTTGTTTTCTAGTTGAATGTTTGGTTTTTATTGACAAAAGATTTCTATTGATCTCTGGTTTATAGTTTATAGGTTTTGAGTGTTCTATAAATTGTTGGGCATTTTAAATTGTTTAAGGGACCCCATTTTGATATTTATATCACTTATTTAGTTAAGTTGCGCACTACTTTGAGAGCTCAGTATATTAAAATGCCTCCAAAGAAAGCTGCAGAGTGTGGGGGTTGTAAGCTCTTAAGACTAGAGCTGGCTCAGATGAAAGCTGAGATATGTATGTTGAAGGATGCCATCTTGAACCCCAGTTCCCCAGTCGCTGGGAAACCCAAGGGTAGTGCAGGTTCTATAACTCCATCACCAAGTTCCCCTAGTACATTGGTGATGGCATCAGGTGGCAAAATGGTCTTAAAAACAGATAGGACATCCCTGAGGGTAACACCTAAGGCTCTCAAGGGCAAGAGGGAAATAATGCAGCAGGATGGTATAAAAGTTACTCCTGAATTGCATGGAAAGCTGGCCAAAGAAAAGGAAGCAGGGAATTGCAATATGCCTGTCTCTATGCCACAGGGTTTTACTTTGGAGGGGTTAGCTCACGTCAGTGATGAAGGTGCTGTGGTGGTGCAACACAATTTACCTGGTAAATTTGTTGTTATTATTGGGGACACAGATTTAAGGGGTGTTGATACTTGGGCACTACAAGAAGGGCAAGATAGGGCATGTGTAAGTGTTGCATCTCTCCCTGATGCCAGACTAATGGACATAAGGATAGGATTGGCAGTATATTGAAAGGGGAAAAGGAAGATTGTATGACAGTTTTACAACTAGGGTCAAATGACATAACCCAGAATAAACCTGCTATTGAAGTTCTTCAGGGAATTATTCATATAGCTAAGGAGGTTAGGAGATTGAGACCTAAGGCTAGAGTAATGGTGTGTCCTATTATTGAGAGAATTGATAAAGGAAGACTAACTACAGCTAAGGCCAAATGGATAAATGATAGGTTATTCTCAGAAGGTAGAGCTATTGGGGCAAAACTACTTGATTATAGGGCTTGTCTCTCAGATCTTCAGCAGAGGTTTGCTATGGATGGATTTCATTTCAATGCAAAGGCTGCTTTGAGGATAGGTACAAAATTTAATGAGTTTATTGCTGTTTTTTTAGGAAAGGTACCAGGTCATCTCATTCCAGGCTAAAACAAAATTCTCATAGGAAAGGGCTACTAGGTAGTAATAAGGAAGGGGTAGGTAGGCTTCCAGCAGTAACTAACCCATTGACTTTGCTTGTGGTTAACTGCAGAAGCATAGCGAATAAAGTGGTTGAGTTCAATGCCCTGGCTGCAACATCAGATGCTGATATCATAATTGGTACTGAATCCTGGTTGAGGGGAGATGTTAAATCAGCAGAGATTTTTGCAGACAAGTATATAGTTTATAGAAAAGATAGGGAAACAGGTAGAGGGGGTGGAGTCTTTTTGGCCATAGATAAATCCCTGGAAAGCTCTAGGGAATTGAGTTATGAAGAAGATTGTGAAATGCTATGTTGTCGTGTTGCTGACTCTTGTGGTGGGGGGATTTATGTTGTCGGGTTCTATCAACCTCCTGGTGATGATCCACAACCACTGATAAGACCATCGCAATCGCTGGAGCTTCTGCATCAAAGAAAAAAGGTCCCAATGATAATTCTTGGTGGGGACTTCAATTTACCAGGGTTGGATTGGGGTAGTATGCAGCCCAATACAAATTCAAGTTTATCAGGGGCTCTAAATCTCTGTTTTGATCAAATGTACTGTAATGGATTGGAACAGATTGTGACCATGTCTACACACGAGAAAGGGGGAATTTTAGATTTAGTATTCACAAATGTGCCAACTCTATAAATAATGTAGAGTGTATTGAAGGAATTAGTGATCATGCAGTGGTTAAGGTGGAGATAATGAAAAGGTTACCTAGACAGGTGGCAGAAAGGAGGGTGACATACCAATATAATAAGGCTAATTGGGAGTATTTCAAGTCTTATCTGGAATGTGAATTAAATTATTTTTACACCATTGCTAATACCTGTGGCATTGAGGAATCTTGGAATAGATTCCTAGCCATATTAGAAGAGGGTACACAACTAGCTGTCCCCACCAAGATTATAAGGAAAAACTCTGTTCCAGAATGGTATACTAAAGAGGTGAAGGTAGCTTTGCAAAACCAGCGAAAGGCTAAGAATGCACTTAGGAGAGGGAGGGACGTCAATAGTGAGGCGGTCTATAAGGGGGCCCGCAAAATGGTTAAAGGGTTCATGAAGGAAGCTTACAAGAACTTTCATGAGAACATTTTGGGAGATAGGCTTAGGAAAAATCCAAAGGCATTCTGGGGATATATAAAGAGGTGTAGGAAGGGGGAGATATGGATACAGTGGTTAAGGATGGGTCAGGAAATTTAGTCAAGGATAGTCTCATGATTGCCAACGTTTTTAATAATACATTTGCAAAATGCCTTGCAACCAGTAGAAACAACTTCCAGCCAGAATTTGTTAGGGTTTTGCCAGGAGGAATGGATGAGGTTATTATCACTAGGGCAGGAATTGAGCAGATATGGAGTAAATTATCAGTATATAAAGCTGTGGGCCCTGATAGTGTTTCACCATTTATTCTGCAATAGCTTTCTGGGATTATTAGCTGTTACTTGGTAGAAATTTTTAAAAAGTCATTAGCCACAAGCATTGTTCCAGCATCAGGGAAACTGGCAAATGTGGTGCCCATTTTCAAGTCTGGGGACATGACAGACCCTAAGTGCTATAGACCAGTTTCATTAACAAGTGCTGTATCCAAGATATTTGAGAACATCTTATTCTCATCTATAATGGAATATCTGGAAAGGAAGGGCATCCTTAGAAATAACCAACATGGGTTTAGGAAAGGCAGGTCATGTGACACCCAAATGGCTTGCTTGATGAATCATGTTCAAAAGGCTTTAGATAGTAGAAAGCAGGTTGATATTGTATTCTTGGACTTTGAACAGGCTTTTGTCATGGTGCCCCATGATAAGCTGGTCTCTAAAATGTCCTACTTAGGGATACATAGAAATGTTGTTCAATGGGTAAGGTCCTATCTGCTTGATAGAAAACAGAGAGTCATTTTCAAGGGTTGTGCATCTCAGTGGAAACCAGTCACATCAGGGGTCCCTCAGGGAAGTGTATTGGGTCCTTTGTTGTACATTCTCTATGTGAACGACATGGGGCGTGATATTGATTCCTTCCTTGAACTATTTGCAGATGACACATGTGCTGCTCGGGTATTAGATGATGGGTTATCATCCTGTGTGCAATTACAACAGGATCTAGATAGGATTTACAATTGGTGTTTAAAATGGGAATTGCCAATAAACCTGAGGAAGTGTAGGATCCTAACAATATCCAGATCTAGAAAGCAACTTGATTTTGATTATCACATAGGTGGAGTTAGGGTTGATAGGGTTGTAACCCATAACCATCTGGGTATTGTCTTAAATAGTGAGGGTAATTGGAAGGATCACGTTGGTAAAGTGATTGGGAGGGCCGGTCAGTTCCTCCATCTGATTAATAGGGTCCTTAGAGATAGCACAAAAGAGGTAAAGGAAACAGCATATATTTCTATGGTATGCCCAATTTTGGAGTATGGCAGTCCAATTTGGTTCCCCTTCAGGCAAGACTTATCTTGGGAGGTTGAAAGGATCCAAAGGAGGGCAGCAAGAATAGCACTTAATAGGTTTTCTCACACAGAGAGTGTATCTGCCATGATTAAGGAACTAGGGTGGGATACATTAAGCCAGAGGCATATATCTCACAGCATTAGCCTTTTTATAAGACTGCTGCTGCTTGGATGTAATGGACCATTGGCTGGAAGTGTGTCCCCAGCTGAGTACAAAGGCAGAAAGGATCATCCATATAAATTTAAAGAGGTTAGGGCACAGACAGACTCATTCTACTGGTCATTTTTGCCAAGAGTCATTCGACAATGGAATAGCCTTGGTGAGGATAGGGTGGAGGGCTTCATCCAAGGAAATCCAACAATAGCTGGTATTGTATTAGGGGAGGGTCCTGAATTATAGCTTAGGGTTTTAGGAGTATTATGTTATCATAAGTAGGATTGAGAGTTAGTCTCTCCACTGCCATATTGGCCAAAAAGGCTGCTTGCAGTGTATAATATTAGAATTAGAATTAATGTGGTTTTGGAACAGTGGGGTAGGTCAGCTTGTGCTGGTTGTTGTTTATAAGTTTATTGGTGTTTATTATCTGTTAATTCTGGATATTCACCTATTGAAACATTATTAATTTCTTCCACAATTGCTTACTTTTCAAAAGGTCTTTATATTGACCAGTCTGATATTGAGGGTGACTAGTATTATAAAGTTCGTGATTTAATTGTACAAGTTTATTATCCGCCACGTTTTCTCAATTCAAACAACCAATGAGATTCGTGCAGCACATTCGAGTGATAAATACAGTTGACTACCTCTCAACTACACTTAATGGCTGATCTCGTGCTTTGGTTGCAAAAAAATGAGGTTCCTACGTCATCAGTTTATGTGGATTGTCGTCTGCTAGAGTGCTATTGTTGTCGGGGTCGCGTGCCAGGGAACCAAAACGCACAATTCTGTTATTTATATTTTAGAATGTCATGCACTGACTGTTTTGGATTTTGACGCTTTGAATTTAATATCAGAGTTCTGTTGTAGATTAGTCAGTAGAAAGACACATTGCTGTTTGTTTAATTTAATTATCAGTTATGTTAAAGATTAATAAATACAGTAGGTGTAAGTCTAGTATTTATAATCGATATCTGGCATACTGCAAAAAAAAAAAAAAATAGAAGAATTTTATATTTCTGGGGGTATCTTGAACAGGAAAGAGTTACACAAAGGACCATTTATTCAAACTTTTTTCATGATACAACCGGAAGCCTTCCAATCTCTTGTCATTCACCTTGTGATTTGCCTTGCCATTTGTGGTGCTTGCATTGAAGGCGGTTTTTTGACACGAGTCATTCACCTCGTGGTTCGCCTCGCCATTCGTGGCGCTCGTGTTGGAAGCGGGTTTTTTGACAAGAGTCAAAGGGCGCGAGTGACCTGAGGCGATTTGAGAATCACCAGCTGTCGAGACAATACGAATCAAAGGGCGCTAACGACAAGGTGATTGGAGAATGACCATCTGACGAGACATTCGGCGAATATGTGAACAGTCATTCTTCATGCAAAGTGTGAATGCGAACATTTCGACGAAAGTCTCGACTCGTCGTATTCGCGAATGTGTAAATGCGGTATAAATGTGGAAAGACGATTTTTTGGTGTGAAGAGCAGTGTACACGTACAGGACATTACTACAGCTATGGCAAAGGGGAGGGGGGGCTGAAGGTGAACATGAAGAAAACGGAGTACAGTAAGTCCTTGACTTATGTGATTTCGACTTAGGGGCAGATGGGGCACATTGATATAAGGGTAACATTGATACATGTGTCATAAGTCACATCAGAGTTGTGGGAGAAGTTTGTGTCACTACTCCTAGGTAGCTCTGCAATGCAACTCTTAACAAGTCTAGGTGGGAATTCAGTAACTCATTCCACCATTATTAAAATAGATGCATCTTTTGTTCTTCTTAACATTGTTATTTACTTATCTTTGATGGGTGAATGCTGTCTAAAATTTTGGGTACATTGCTTCAAACTTCCATAAAAGGTAAGAATAAACTGTTAACTATGTCCTGCAGTGACAGATTCAAGCTAACATGGCATAAACTTTTGTTACATTAAGTTGAATTAAAAATGGCTGACTGGGGCAGATGTATACACAACCATGAGGGGCAGATTGGTACAAATATCAATGTGCTCCAAATGCAATGATTTGGAAAGCCACAGAAGTTATATTGGTGATCCTGTATTTTATGTGCTTACATTATTTTATAATTGATCGGCTCCATTGCACTCTTGAAGGCAATGCTTTATCATGCTTACTTCAATTCATAATGCTTGTTACAGGGCTAAGACGCTTTATCTTTCATAGTGGATTGTTGTAATCAAGTATCATATTTTTGACCTTCTGGAGGACCAATTAGTATTTGTTTTTCACATTTTAACCTAATCAACATACTTGGCTGTCTTACTCGATGGAAAACTCGAACTTTGCCAAGAGTTTGGCACTTGAAGGATTTATTCCCACCCTATTTCCTCGAATTTCTGTTTCAGAACAAGTTCAGAGATCACTATGTTTCACACCTTCCTGAGGACCATTGCTTACATCTAACCACTATGAAACAAGTTTAGAGCCTGCCAACATGACATAATGTCCCTGTAACATGTATTGCAACTTGAAGAAAGCATAATAAGACATCACCTTCAAAACTGCAATAGAGCTAATATATTGCAAAAAGTAACTACTTTAAAATGCAGAATTAACATTATATGAAGGTTTATATTTTGTTTTAGGTAAAATGGTAAGAAACTACAAAAAACAGACTGATAGGACCAGTATTGATGAAGTATCAGTATCCTCTGCAATGTCTAATGTTTTTGCAGGAATGCTTTCTATTCAGAGAGCTGCTGAGAAATATAATGCAAGACCTGCAACTTTGCAACACAGAATTGAAAAAAGAAAAAAGCTAGGAGAAAATTCACAAGGTGTAGCAAGATTTATTTCCAAATATTGTTCTCACCAAGTATTCTCAGTACAAGAAGAATCTGAACTGAATGATTACATTATAAATTGTAGTAAAATGCATTATGGCCTAACTTTGATATAGGTGCACAAACGTGCCATCACTCCTGAACGAATAGTCAATTATGATGAAACTGGTATAACTACAGTGTTCAACACTTCAAAGATCTTGGCTGCCAAATCCCAGCATCAAGTTGGCCAGATTGTATCTGCAGAGAGAGGAGAGCTTGTCACCTTTGGTGGAATCATAACTGGTGTTGGAAATACAGTTCCACCTGTTTTTGTGTTTCCTCATGTTCATTATAAAGATTACTTTTTATCAGGGGCACCAGAAGGAAGTTTGGGATTAGCATCAAAGTCAGGATGGATAAAATGTGATCTCTGTTTAGAAGTCTTAAAGCATATACAAAAGCATATGAACTGTTCAAAGGAGAAGCCAATATTGCTTCTTTGTGATAATCAAGAGTCACACATTTCTGTAGAGGCCATCAATTATTCCTGTGAAAATAGAATTGTCTATTTGTCATTCCCCCTCACACCTCACACAAATTCCAGCCACTGAATGTGGGAGTTTTTGTCCTTTTAAAGCAAAATTAAAAGTAGCTTTTAATGACTGGCACATAAACCATCCAGGAAATGCTTTGCCAATTTATGACATCCCAATAATATCTAAAATTGCCTACTTTGAGACATTCACAGGAAAAATTATCACAAGTTCTTTTGCTAAACCTGGAATCTGGCCATTCTACAGATTAGCATTTTCACCAGATGATTTCATGCCTTATGAAGTTTATAACATCTATAACACTGAATCCCAAGTCGCAGCAGACCAAAATGTAAACCTAACCCCAACTGAAATCACACTACCCCATATTGATACTCAAGGAACATTAAATTCCAATGTAATTACTGTAGTAACTCCTGAGACTATAAGACCATACCCTAAAGTTGACAACTCTAAAACCAAAAAAAGGAAAGGAAAAGAACAAGGTAAATCAAGAATTTTTACTGACACACCTGAAAAGCAGAGGGTGGAGGAGTTACAGAAAGCAAAGGATCAGAAATGACTCAGAAAACAACACAGCAAACAAGAAAAAAATATTAAAGCAGCCAAGAAGTTATTAGATGGTTTTGCCAATGAACTGACATCAAATAAGTTAGAAAGCAAAAGAACAGAAGCTGATTTGGACACAGCAAGTTGTTCAGATAAATTTGCAGCCAAGGACTCATCCATAGATTGGTCTTTGTCTGCTGATTATGATTACAATACTAATGTAACTAACTCACTGACATGTGACAATCCAAAAGGAGGTGATTTTGTTATTGTGAAATTTGAAACAAAAAAGCAAATCAAACACTATGTTGGTCAAATTGTTTCAATTTATCAAGATGGTTACTATCATATTTCGTTTTTGAGGAAGACACTGGCAGGATAGTTTATATTTCCAGCATTAAAAGATGAAGCATCTGTAGAACAGAAAGATGTTGTTTTGCTGTTGCCAGTCCCTGTCACACACCCTGGGACTAGATGGGCAGCATTGATTTTAAAATTTGGTACAAATCTTTCGAAGTATAATTTATAAATATTGCTTTTAAATACTATGGAGAACAGCTAATGTTACTGAATAACAGACTGACGTTTTTGTTCCTTAGTTCAAGGTAACTGGTATTAAAATAGTTTGTAAATTCCCTAAAAGATGGTTTATGTTTTTATGACTTGTTATAGTTTTAAGAACAGATTGGGTGATTTGTTTTGCTTGATCTGTATACAACGTTATGAATAGAGTTTATAACACAAAGGGGAAACTTGTAACTTCATTCATCTTAGATTTTTAAGCTTAAACTGCTGTTATTTGTTTAGCATTAAAATGCATGATAATGTTGGTTGGATATAAATATTATATAGAAAGCTAATTTATTTTCATATATAATCATTATAAAATAAAATATTTTAATCTGAATGAATGTGCCCCAGGCAAGTATCATTCTACCCCATAGAGGGGCACATTGATGCAGAATGCCATTTTGGAAACAAAAATTAATTACTTGTAACTATATAAAATAAGTATGAAAATGTATGAAAACATTGAAACCCAACATTAGTTCAACCAGTTTATGACAACATTTCCAGCCCTGCCATAATCAGACAGAGTTATAGAGCTGTTATTTAAAAAATGTATCAATGTGCCCCATCTCTCCCTATGTGATTTCGGACTTATGTGATTTTTTTAAAACAAAAAAAAATTTTAGGCTAGACGCACACTGTATAGTCAGGTCTGTTTGATGACAGTCAATGTACCATGTACATAATTGCTAATCAGTTTTCCCTATTAGCTGCCTTGCTACCCATTGGTTTTCATTGCCTGAGCTGAGCACACTGACTGCCATCAGACAGTCTGGACTATAGTGAGCACCTAGCCTTAGGTGTGACACTGTGGTGGTGGGGTAACTCAGTTGTGCGCTTTGCTTTCTGTAATGTCCACCACCCCAAGGTACCTCTAATACACTCATTTCTAATTCTGTCAGCTCTCGACACCCCACTCATTTACCACAGAATTCACATCTTGGCAACTTGAATTCTATTGACGTGGCGCATCCTCACTGCCCAACACTCAGATCTGTATAGCATAGCTGGCCTAACCACTGCCCTGTAGAACTCCCCTTTCAGCTTCATTGGGACCCTCCTATCGCACAGGACTAAAAGACAATTAACACTGGACCAATACTTGAATTAGTTCATGATAAATACAGTATGTATGCAGATTGTTATGTGCAATATGTCCAATAAATATGTGCAATAAATAATATTTTCTTAGGTTATCTAGATAGAGCTATTTGACTTTCACCTAACGTTTAAAACTAAAATATTTTTTGTCAAAATGCTAAATATAGTGCTTTCCTCGACTTACACGATTTTTCGACTTATGCGAAAATCTCCGGAACCAATTAATCACATAAGTTGAGTACTTACTGTACTTAGCATTTCATTCGAATCAATGGGGAAATCAACTCAGACGTTACCCATACAATCAATGTGGGGTGGCTAAGGTGGAGAAAGGCAGGTGGGGTGCTCTGTGGTGCCAGGTCCCAATTGAATTGAAAGGTGAAGTATACAAAACTGTAGTTAAGCCCACAATGCTATATGACTGAGAGTGTTGGACAGTAAGGAAGAACCACAAGAGGAGAATGCAGGTAGCCAAGATACAAATCCTGCTTTGCATGAGTGGGATGTTGTGCACTGACAGTCTGCAATGAGTACATTAGAGGTAGGGTTGTGATGAAAGATGACCCAGGTTCCACCACTGTTTGACCTATCTTGACTCCAATAAGGTTAAACAATATTGGTTAAACGTAACAATAGTTTTAATTATAATAATCCTGTGTTGTAAGTGCAATAGCTTAAATTTATCAATTAAATTATGTAAATATGAACTAGATACTAAGAGTGAACTAAATCCTAAGCAGTTGATGGACAATGCATCTGTATATATCGGTAGCAACGAACTGACTGAACTACAAAATCTTTTGTTTTTTGTTCTGTAATTTCAAAGATTTATAGAATTATGAAATTAAATTTTTAAATTCAAAATCATATAACTTGTGTGTGATGCAGTGAAGTCACACAAGCAAGCTACGTCATCACATGACATATGTGACTCACTACACTACCCCCTTGCCAGAAATGAAGTGGACAGGGAGCGAAATGTACGTGAGATCACCTTGGCTGTAGATGAGAAAGGATATCATCAGCATGAGTCGGTTCAGGTAAATGCAGATCAGGTAATGGATCACAAACAGGATTGAGGAAAAAGGCAGGTTTCAAGCGTTCGACTGACACATTGTCATGTCGACCATTGAGGTCTAGGAGGAAGTAGTTCGAGTGGCACTTCAAAATTCGATATGGCTCCTCATAAGATTGTATAAGAGGATGAGACAGTGCCCCACGACGAACAAAAACATGTGTGGCATCATCTAATTTAGGAGTATGAAAAATAGACTGAGTGGAAGACTGGCAAGGAGGTACATATATTAAAGCATGCATCTATGAATGCAAGTGATCGATGAAATCAATAGGTGGCATGGTAGATTGTTCTGCAGAAAACAGGTCTCCTGGTAGTGGTGTCCCATAAATGGCTTTGACTGGTGAAGACTGAAGGTCCTCTTTAATAGCACAATGTAAACCGAGCAAAATAAGTGACAGATGGTCACACCAATGAGTAGGATTGACTGAAGACTTTAAAGAGGCTTTTAGCTGGTGATGAAAGCACTATCATGCCATTGGCTGCAGGATGATAGGACGTTGTGCGAATGTGCCAGACACCAAGAGCTTAACATAGATGGGCAAAGAGCAGTGAATCAAACTGAGCACCTTGATCCATGGCGATGTTGAGGGAATGCCAAAATGTGAGATCCAGTGTGAGACTATTTCAGTTGATACTGTGGCTGCTGTAGTAGCAACAACTCAAATGGCCTCTGGCCAACAAGTAAAGTGATTGATACAAGTAAGAATATTTTGATGGTCATTGGATGGAGGAAGTGGACCCACAAGATTGATGTGAATTTTGTCGAACTGAGCAGATTTGGCATGCTATGCAAGAATGTGTCCACTCAGTGACATCCTTATTCATCGAAGGCCATACATAACGTTGAGCATAAGTCCTCAAGTTGCCAAAATACCTAGATGTGCCATGTGATGAAATTGACGAAAAACAGCTTGACAGAGCAAAAAAAAGGTACTACTGGACGTGGTTGCAAAGTCAAGATGTCACAGAGCAAATGAACATCAGAACCAGGAACAGGGAGTAGTTGAATCTTGAGAGATTGAGGATTCTCTAGCAACGTCACAAAATCTGGGTCAGAGTCCTGTGCCAATTGAAGTTTTTCAGGAGTAACAGTGTTTGATGTACCACTCAAAAACTGGATAGTAGTTCGGGAAAGCATATCAGCCACCAAGTTATCGGTACCATGAATTTGACGAATATCGGAAGTAAATTTGGCTATAAAGGTTAGTTGGTGAGCTTCTCGTGGTGAATGGTAATTGAGTTTTGTAGTCATAGAATGGATAAATGGTTTGTGATCAGTAAACACTGTAAATTGTCTACCCTCCAGGAAGTATCAAAAATGTTTAATGGCGAGATATACAGCCAGAAGTTCCCTGCCAAAAGTACTATACCGAATTTCGGATACTTTAAATTTCTTGGAAATGAAACGTAAGGGGTGCCATTCAACCTCTACCGACTGCTGAAGTACTGTCCCAGCTGCTATGTCTGAAGCATCAGTAAATAAGGCAATGGAGGTATCCGGATAGGGGTCAGGGTGAACCAAAAGCATGGCATCCGAAAGTGTATTCCTAATTTGGAGGAAAGCCTCTTCTGCAAGAGGAGACCAAGACAATTTGGCGTTTTTAGGTGCCTTTCTGCCAACATTGCATTTAATGGCTACAGGATCACAGTGCAATGTGGTATGAAATGGTGAAAAAAATTAATGAGACCTAAGAAATGACAAAGTGAACGTCACGATTCAGGTCGAGGAAAATCATTGATGACTGAAACTTTTTGTGGGAGAGGGGTAATCCCTTGAGGGGTGATCTGATGTCCTAAAAAGTTCAAAGAAGATTTTTCAAATTCACATTTAGAAAGATTTATCGTTAACCCAAAATTTTGCAGACGTTCAAAAACTTGGTGCAAGTGAGGCACATGGTGTTTGTCATCTTCACTACCAACAAGAATATCATTGATATAGGTATAGACAAAAGGAAGATCTCCAAGGACCATGTCCATGAACCTTTGGACTGTTTGATCCGCATTTCATAAACCAAAAGGCGTTCGAACATACTCAAACCAAATGGTGTTATGACAGCCATTTTTGGAACGTCCTCAGGCGTGATAGGGATTTGGTGGTATGCTATGGTGAGGTCTAATTTTGAAAAAAAAAACACGAGCCCCATGGAGTTGGGAATTAAATTCCATTAATTGTGGCACTGTTTACCGATCTGGAATGGTTCTGAGCATTCAGTGCCCTGAAATCTCCCACGATTCTCCACGAACTCTCTTTGAGGACCATTTGTAAGGGACTAGATCATGGACTAGCAGAAGGTCGAATGTAGCCAGCTTCATGTAATGCCTGAAGCTCTTTCTTGGCTGCATTAGACCATGCTGGATCCAGCCTTCTTACACATGCATGACAAGGGGGACCTGGGGTTGTCACAATGTGATGAAACACATTATGTGGGGTTAAAACTCATAGGTCCTGATAGGTGTCTGATTGGCAGCAAATAACTGGAGGGGGTGGCACTTGACGGGTATGGGGTCAATTTGGGACCTCGGGACTATGCTAATTTCTGCCCCTGTGTCCACCAGGAACTGTTGGTGAGTTGATTTGTTGCAGATAAAAAATAGGTGGCTAGGGATGAGAGTGCCCTCACTCCTCAACTCTAAGAATGAGGGGCATTCTCGTTTCCCCAACTGCTGGGTGTCTTACACTTTTGAGCATCCATACCAAAAGTGTGATGGTACCAACAAAAATTGGATGTGCTGGTATCCTGTTCCGATATATGTCATTGCTGGGACTGGGAACGTCTGCAAGAAAAACTGTGCTGCCAAGGACCTGTCCTACTCTGCAATGATGCAGAGAGTGAAACTACTAACCTAGCCAAATTGGTGACCTGTGTTGTCAATTTTACTATTTCGTTCTCTAATGGTTTAGGACGTTCCACAAGCTGTCTCGATCCAGCAGGCCCTGGAGTTGAGGGTACAAGGCTCAAGGAATCTGTAATGGCATTGATGTGCTGCACAGTGGGATTGAGTACTTCCGATATTTTGTTGGCCATTTCAGCCAACCTTTCCAGTGAGGTTCCTGGATCGGCTGTGGCCAAAATAATCCCCATTTGGTGAGGTAGGTGCAACAGGAAAAGTTCCTGGATAATGGATGCATCCCCGGAAGATGGAGAGATATTTCCAGCCAGGTGCTGCATTTGCCTAAGCAGCTGGGATGGTTTCCTATCCCCTAACTGGATGTCGTTCAACAGCTGATTCAACTTCTGCTGTTGTGACAGATTTCCTTTTTGTAATGGCTACTTTGAGTGTATTGCATGCATCTGAAACTGGGGGATTTAATATCAAATCCCTGACATCTGCTATCACTTCTGGTGGTAGTGGATTTACAGTAAGGTCGAATTTCCGTTCATCTGATCTTATTTGATGCACTTTAAATCTATACTCGATTGTGGCAAACCACATTTCAGGGTCACATTTCAGATGCCATCTCACTAAATCTTTTTCAAAACCTTCAATATACAAAGTTGGGAAGTAAAGATAGCTATATTTAGCTGAATAAATTTTAGATAGATCCTACTGTCCATTGAAAAGAAAAAAACTCCATTGATGTTGATAATTAGTATCTGGCTCAGAATTAAAACCGCTACACACACAGAATATCCATCTTCTTAATAAAAAATAAACTTTCATGAATAATGCCTGAACCTGTAGTGCTTCATCACTATCTTGTCACTCGTTGCTAATTCACCAATATTTTAACGTTGCATATCATTAACACAGTATCACTTTAATATGAAATCTTCTTATCACGTCACCTATCATGTCCAGGTCACCAATTTGTGGTGGAAGATGACCCAGGTTCCACTGCTGTTTGACCTATCTTCACTCCAATTTGGATAAGCAATATTGGTTAAACGTAACAATAAAGTTTTAATTATAATAATCCTGTGTTGTAAGTGCAATGAGCTTAAATGTATCAATGAAATTATGTAAATATGAACTAGATATTAAGAGTGAACTAAATCCTAAGGAGTTGATGGACAGTTTACAGAACTGTCATTAGGCCAGCTATACTGTATGGCTCAGTGCTTGGCAGTCATGAAGAACCATGAAAGGAGAATGCAAGTGGCTGAGATACCAATGTTGTGCTGCATCAGTGTGGTGTCACAAGCCAACAGCTTCGGAAATGACTACATTAACCCTAGAGATTCTTATGAAAATTGCAATTCACCAATTTCCAAGATTAAGATGTTGATCTTCATATATTTCGTATCTTCATATACTTATAATTTAAGGCCATCCATGCAGTATTTTCCACAAAAACTAAAGCCAATATATACATACCATAAAATCTCACATAGTCCCCACGGATTATACGCGAAACATAGGGTCGTTTAGTGCAGATTATATGCGGGGGCAGACAATATATGAGTACGGACTCTAAATGAAACCAGGGGTTCTCAATGAAAACTGCTCCTCATTTTCTGAACATTTTATTACACTTAACAATGTGACTTTACACTGTACGTTCTTATTTACAGTAATTATTCTAATAAACTGTCTGGAAGTGATCGTGCAAGTTAACTTGAATTTTTTTAATGATTAACCCTTTAATGCTACACAGGGGTACTGGTATCATCATCATCATCACACCCTTATCCAGCCTGTGGCAGGGTTGGGTTCGTGGGTCCACTGAACATGCTATGACTGAGAATCCCCCAGCCAGGCGTCTGGAACCTGCAGAAATATTGGCTGGTTGTCTGTGTGGGGATGCTGGCCTACAACACTGTTCCAACACCACATTTTATAACCAAAATGTAAATTTTGGCAGGTAACTTCATGCTTTGTCAGTTTTAATATTGCATGGTGTCTGACCTATTGCACAACAACTATACTGCAATAAGGAATCAGGCTCATGCCTGAACAGAGGTAATGGTGGGTTTTTCTTCCTCCTCTCTGTTCTGCGGGTGACCCTGGTGCAATGCGATTTGCAATATAAGTTGATGATAGGTTGAACTTCCTAATAAGTCACTGACGTGTACACTAAGCTTTAGGGCAGATATTGTTGAAAGAAAAGTTCCAAAGAAAAGGTATTCTTTAGCATTTAAATTGTTGGGAATTTCTGCAGCTGAGAATGATGGCAATCGCCCTGTGGCTAAACCTCTACAGTTATCTGAATCTAGGGTAAGGATTTAAATTTTAAATGAACCATTGATTATTTTTCTCCATTTCATTTTGCCAATAAATTCAGATGTGAGAGTGCCATCAGCAAAAATCAAAATTAGTGAAATCAACTTGTCCAGCTAAAAAGTTTCCATTTATAAATTGAAAAAAAATAATAAATGGCGCCCTCCAATAAACGGCGCAACAAAAAAACCTTTGAAAAATAAACGGCGCGCCGTTTATTAGAATAATTATAGTATATGATAATGCAATGTAAAATCTTTCACATTTCAATTTCATCTTCAGAGAAATCTGAAAAATCATGTTCAAATTCATTTGATCCCATGCCCCTGCAAGTTGCACCACTGCTACAGTAGAAATTTTAAAGTGCAGACTATACATGAGTGTGAACTATATTTGAAACATACCCATCGCTAATGCAGGCTATAGACGGGTGAGGACTATATTTGAGATGTGGACTTTATGTGCGATTTTATGGTATATATATTAGAGTTTGGTAGTGTGGCAGACTACCATTGAGTAACCACATATGCAGAATATGCATGGAGTTTTAAGCCTAGATTACTATTGGGTTCTTATAAAAATTGTGGCTAATTGGGTTCTACATTTTGAATGGGCTTGAAACTTTTAGTAACTGTCTATTTTTATTATTGAAGATTGTCCAATCAATAATTTCAGTATAATTTGATAGTCTTCAGATCACTTTTTGTTGGAAACTTTTTTGGGAGAGTCTATTTTTTTGCTGGTCCTATATGTTTCCTTGG
>JAAFCE010006156.1:2740729-2783695 GCA_013389805.1 Trigoniulus corallinus | reverse complement strand
ACTCAGAAAAGCTTTTGGACTCCTTCAAGTGAAAAGATTTTCATCATTTTTCAGCATTAGTAACAATGCTTGCTGAAATTAATAGTTCAGATTTTTTCCAAAAGTTTGCATTTTCTTCAGCCACTTGGGCAATTTTTTCTTTTCAAACAAAAAAAAACATACTCAAAGAATTACGTTTTGAAATCATTAAGCTGTGGGTAAGAAAATGCTTAGGAATGGAGAGTTCATCCTGACCATTGAAAATGTCACTAAGGGAAATTTGAGGGGCATTTCCACCATATCCATCCATTTGAGCATCAGCAAGTAGAAAAACAAGAATATGTGCATTTTGCCCATCAAAAATTAAGCTTATGCCCAGGTATTCATGCAAATGATGTTTGGGGCCTATGTGTTGTGACCATCAAGGAAAGAGGTGTTTGGAATGTGAAAATCAATAAAATTGTTGTTAATATTAATTCTACGAAAATGTATCAATGCAAAAGAGCCTTAAAATCCATTAATTCGACCTAGATTGCAACTGTAATAAAAGATTGAATTTGATAGTCTCTCAGACTACTGTTTAGTAACCATGTAACTCCAAAGCAAGCGCTAGTAATCTAGGGGTAATGGTAGCTTGGGGGTGGGAAACATGAGATGAGGAGGAAGTAATTCTCTCCATTATGGGACTGTAGGTGAGTGGCAGCACCAGGAGCTGGAAAGACGAAAACGGATGTTGGATATGTGATACACCAGGACATGGAGGCGATTGGGGTGGAGGATAGACGGGAGTGGAGGATAAGGGTTGAGAGGTTTACGACAGTTCTATACACTTTGCCTTCAACTTAATGGGGACCCGTCAGTCACACAAGACCCTGCTTGCCTGTCTACACTTCTCCAATCCTGCTTAAATCCTATGTGTCACATCCGAATCCATCTCCCCATTGCTCTGGAAAACTGATCCTAAATACCGGAACTCTGGTACTCCTGGTATCTTCTCACCCCACAACGGATCTCACCCCCGTGTCCCTGGCCACTGAAATTGAGAGCTAAGTACTCAGTCTTCTTTGTGTTCACCTTAAGGCCCCCTCTCTCCATTGCCGTTTTGATGTCTTGCAGGCCCTTTTGTGCATCATCTTTGGACTCCTCCAGCCTCCCCACGTCATCAGCAAGCTCTATTCCTCTATTCCTCTATTCCCATCAGCAGCTTATCCATTACTAAGGTAAATAGATATGGGCTGAGTGCTGACCTTTGATGCACCCCAACCTGCACGTTGAAGCATGCAGTGTTTCCCCATGCTGTCCTCACCCAAGCAATGGAACCGTCATACATATCCTGCCCTATCCCAATATGGCCTTCATCAACTCCTTTCGTTCTTAAAACGCTCCATACTCATATCATAGGCCTTCTCCAGGTTAAAAAATACTGCATGGATGTCTTTCTTTGCTGATCTGTGTTTCTCTGTCATCTGTCATAGAAAAAGGATTGGTTCCATGGTGGACCTACCTGGCATAAACCCAAATTGATTTCCCCGGACACTCGTTCAGTTTTTGAAGAGACATTCTATGACTCGCTCCCACAGCTTCATAGAATGGCTCATCAGCTTTATGCCCCTATAATTTCCATAGTCCTGGGCGTCGCCTTTGCCCTTGAACAGTGGAACTATCCAAGTCTCTCGCTCTCCTTGCAGATGGCATCCTATCACCATTTGCTAACTGATTGAAAAGCTTCCCTAGCCATGTAATTCCTGGGGTCCCCAAGGTGTGCCAAACATCCATGGGTATCTTATCAGGGCCTACTGCTTTCTGACCTTTCATCTTTTGAAGGGCGCTGACTATTTCATCCTCAGTCACTCTGTCCACTGCCAGTGGAGTAAGAGGGTTACTATCTGTGACTGTTGCACAGTTGGAAGCATTTAAAAGGCTCTGGTAGTATTCTTCCCATCTTTTTATTACCTCTGCTGGTTGGAACAGGACCTTACCATTGGTTTCCTTGACCGTTATGGCCCTGGTGACATCCTAACTAGTTCTGTCCCTGGTCTTGGCCAGTCTAAAAACTGCATTCTCTCCATCCCTTGTCCCCTGCTTTTCATATAGAGCCTCATACTTCCAGTGCTTGGCCAGGGCAATGGTTCTCCTGGCGTTTTTCCTTGCTTGAACATAATCTGCCTTTGAAACCTGATCCCCTGTTTCTCTCCACCTATGAAAAGCCACCTTCTTTACTTTTATGGCTGCTGTCTGCCTACCCTGGTAAGTGCCTCCTACGCTACCCATGCCTAACGGCACCTCTCCACATCTCCTAATCTTCCTAGAAACCCTATCCCACATGGCATTAGCTGGCCCATCCCAGTCCCAGTCAACCTGTCTGAGAACCTCCTGTCACATAAAATCATAAACTAAGATTCAAAATTGTATGCTATGCCTTTCAGGAAGTTCATTAAATTTCTGTTGTTGATGTCCTCCATAATGTGTAGAATTCTTGCTGAAATTGCCACATATTTGTTATACGGAAGCATAAACAAAAATTCCATGAAACACTCAGAAAAAGGTCCGAACGAGCAATGCTGTTTTTTTTTTTTTTAAATAAAAACAGAATAACAAAAAAAACCGGCCATTTGCCCTCCCACGGGCGAAACATCTGGGGGGATGTTTGGGGGCGAAACGTCCGAGGGGTGAAATGTGGGGGGCGAAAAGTACTCAGGGACGAACGTACCTGATCCCAAGGATAAGAACTTGCAGACCCGAAGCTGCCACAGGTGGGATACGGGTGAGATGATAATGAGTATTTCCACATATGGATCGTATTATTTTTGGAGTTTTTCACTGGGCATATAATGATATGTCATTTGAAGCATATTTTGATGTGTGGGGCATATCGGCAAAATACAACTAATCATTTGTGCGAATTATACTTTCAATATTTTTTAAACTGCATTTGTATGTTTCGTTTTCATTTATTTACTTTTTAAATAATTTTTTGAAAAGAGTTTTTGAAAAAGATATTTTAAAAAAAAAATAAAAATATAATTTATTTCTTGGTTGGGGGGTCAATGTCCCGGATTGGCCCACCGAAAAAATGGTCACCCTAGTTGGAAGTAGCTGAGGGGGGGCATGATGAGAGAAAATATGATGAGAGAAGAGATGATGAGAGAAAATAGGTTGAAGTGGCATGGACATGTGATGTAAAGGGGGAGGAGGAGCTGAATCGGTACATTATGGGGCAGCAGGTGGTGGGTGGCATCAGGAATAGGGGAAACTAAAGCGGCGTGGGAGCCGGTTATTCAGAGAAACATGTTTGTGTGTGGGGTGGATGGGAGCCTGATGGGGATAGGCGGGAGGAGAGGATTAGAACTCACATACCTGACCCTGCCATAGGCGGGAAAAAGGTGTGATGATGAAGAGCAGTGTACACTTTGCGTTTAACAATTCTCGTATACAGACACGTGTAGACCAGTGACGTCATGAATTTACAGCAGGCGTACTCCGTCAGAGCAAACATGAGTGCACTTGCATACTACTAGCGAATGTAAAAAGTTTTGAAGCATAAATAAATGCGCGTTTCTGAAATAAAAACTTTTGATTTTCAAGCCAGTATGCCTGATATTTGCGCATCACCCGCCGCGGTGACGTAGTGGTTAGCCCGCTCGGCTACTGCGTCAGTAGTTCTAGGTTCGATACTGGACCGAGGTGGGTTGGCTTCTTTGGGGCGAGAGAGAGGCCGCGAGTGCGCCTTCCTTCGGATGAGAAATAAAACGGAGGTCCCGTGTTGGTGTGCGATGCTACTTGCACGTAAAAGAATCCTCTCTACTGAGAGGCAAATTCATGATGAGGCAAAATTTCCAGGTGTAGGAGCTCGCTCCCTGGCGTCGGTAGAATTCCCCAACGAACACTAGATCGACGATAAATAAGCGTAGGGCTTGCAGCTTTCGCCGGAAACCTGCTGCAGAAAAACTATGACCAATATATCGCCCTTGTGTCCATTCAGAGGGACAAGATGGGTACCCGGGAAAAGGGTTAGGAGTTGGTTTATGCCTGGTATTTGCGCATGCGTGGCTGGCATTCCAGCAAATTAAACTGCAAATCTACCGATCTACAATATAATATATATAGTGAAATAAGAAAATCGATTTTTGAGATAAAAATTAGGACACATCGAAAGGTGCGCTAGGAATGGTGTTTTGGTAAAAGCGTAGGGGCGTTCATTTATAACAGCGTTGGAAGGAGTTGTCAGCGCTATGTCATTTTGTCATCACATGTATGACGACAAATGTTACACTACTCGTGAAAAGGGTAACAAAACCCAAGTTACACCGCACTTTAGTGTGTTTGTTTGTTGGTGTTTGAGAGCCCTTCAACTACAACGTCATTACAGCCCCGTCCACAGCACAGTTCTTATGCAGAGATTGCACAGACACTACACTTAGGCGACGATTTTTCTGAATTAACAGTACCTAGTTTTCCCAAGCGGCCATCCAAGTCAGTACTAGCTGGTGTTGCGCTGCTTAACTTCAGTGATCAGACGAGAACGGGTGTGTCCAGCGCAATTTGCCGCTCCCCGCACTTTAGCTCGCTCGCTCGCTTGTTGGTGTTTAAGGTCCCGTCAACTACAAGGTCATTAGAGACCCGTCCATTGCATAGTTCTAATGCATAGACTGCACAGACACTACACTAATGCGACGATTATTGGGTATTAGCAGTACCCAGCTTTCCCGAGCGACCACCCATGTCACTACTAACTGGGCTTGCGTTGCTTAACTTCAGTGATCAGACGAGAACTGGTGTGTCCAACGCAACTCGCCGCTCCCCCCGCACTTTAGCACCACCCAGTTTTTCCAAGGGGCCACCCATATCAACACTAGCTAGGGTTGCGTTGTCGAGCTACAGTGATGAGACAAGAACTGGTGTGTACAATGCAATTTGTCGCACCCAACACCGATTGCACCACCAAGCCAGGTCTGATGGCTAATTTATTAACTTGAAATTCATTTTATGACTTTCGCCCTGTTCTGAAAGGAACAAAGAAAAACAAGTAATATTCTATAGAGAATTTCAGATTTCGGAAACTTTAATTGCTGTGACTAGTATAATCACAATATAATAAAATCATTTCTGCAGCTTACATTCTCTGAGCTCCGTCGCCATATGAAAGAAGAGCACACAAATTCATTACCAGAATCACTGACAATATCATCCATTATTCAGAATCAACGAATGGCAGTCATGAAATGATGAATAACGTCTTCAGAAATACAGTCACAAAGAATGAATTTGAAATAAGAATGTTTTCTGTAGTGGTGATCTTCATCCATCATGAACACTACTGACCTGTACAGACAGAGGGCCAGGATAAAGTAAGTAGTCATTAAGATGAACAAAAAAAATATATTATAATCCCAAAACGTGTTATTTACTGTATTATATTTTTCGCAATAGATTTAGTACGCTGTTTTTTTTTACTAAGTTATGAATTATGTAATGTGACAAGTAAGTAACAATGGCACTGTAGCACTGAATAAGGTATATGGCTATCAAAAGTGCCAGTATACACCAATAAGCCATTACACTGTTACCACCTGCGTAATACAAAGTAGCTCTTTGACTCTGCAGCCCCATTTGAAGCAGGGCACTGTGAAACGTTAGGGAGTTTATGCACCACATTGCCACTCGCCCCATAACACACCAGTTCTCGTGAGATCACTGAAATTAAGAAACGCAAGTCCGCGTTGGTACCAACATGGGTGGTTGGTAAAAAATGTTGGGTGCTGCGAATTTCCCCGCTCCTATATCCTCCGCACTTACCTCCTCATCTCCCGCGAGCAGCCTCCTAAGGGTTCGACCTGTTATGGCTTACTCCCCAACCCGTTAGTGGAACATAACATTGAAGCTACAGCAACGTAATTGCGATTTTGCAATTAATAGGGATGGATGATAAAGGAAAGACGAGTATGAGCTCTCAAATCGTCCCCTCCACTTCTTTGCTAATAGGGATTTTGCAATTATTGGGATGAGCAAAACGAAAGAGGAGTAGAAGCTCTCAGATAGTTCCCTGGTATTTCGTCTTGGCTATCATAATTTGTGCTTGTTTTGCAATTATTCATCTTCTTTAATATTGTGTCAACTAGTGAGCATTATCTTCAATAAAACACACATTGTTAGGCCGCAAACACAAGCAAGGAGCTATGTGTGCATGCGTGCATATGTAGCCAATTGCAGGGAAGTGCACTCATTATGAGAAGGGTAGACTTAGGGATTTTGTGATTACTCATGGTGTGTTCGTTCCTGGACGAAAGATGAGAACTAAAACATGTTCTTGGCCCTCCAAGTGATCTCCAATACCATAAGGACGAGAAAAGCAGAAATAAACGTCCTCCTTTCTCATGACAAATTCACTTGACAGCGATTGGTCAACTGGTCATGCATGCACACATTGCTCTGCAGTGTGAGATCTGGCAGCCATTTCTTTTAAGCTAATTTAGCTAATTTTTTAGCTTAGTTAATTATTCACAATTTTGCACACAGTCCCCTTATTATCCTGGGTCCCACTATTGTAGCCCTGTGAAATATCTCAAACTGTGGCCATGTGAACAATGTGTTATTCTGAGACATATGGATGGACTACGTGTCATTGTTTCCACATCGTTGCACCACAATCTGTGATTTAGTTCTTGCCATGAAAGTTGACACATTGTTGAGTACACTTAAAAAACAGGGAAAATATTGAAGTATTATTAGTAATTACTAATTGAAGCCTGCCATTTCAACTTTTTCAAACCCCTTAGTTTTGGTAGTGAACTTTCCTACCTTCTACTTCCCATGTGTCATGTTTTGTGGTAAGAACTATAGCAACAGTGGCACGAGAGCACTGACATGGCACTCTGCCATCACCATCTCCTCTCTGCCAAACTGAGCTAGAATGGCCACTTATGCATTTGGATGCTGCACACACTACTAACAGTGAGCTTGTCGAGCTACCATATATAGATCATGTTGCCAGCGTGTCACGTGTATGGTGTAACTCACCAAGTCCCGGGAGCGAGAAATGGTCTCTGGCCAGGGTGGTCATAATGTAATGGCTCATTGGTGTGTATGATAACAATCACCGATGTCATATTCAAGAAACAATTTCATATTCACGACATGCACAATCATTCCACTTTCCACCATTTCTGAAAAAAAAACCAAATTTCTTATAAAAAAGAAACATTTTACACTAATTTGAACTTGAGAAAACATCAACAACCGTCAATGGCAGTGACACACATTCAAGAATAATTCAACTGACACCACAAGAAATAAATCCAATTAGTTACAAAGTTGTTCCCCTATGGAATGTGTAATTATGGTTGCCATCTTCTTTTGATTTACCAACAGTGCACTCTCAGCAGTGCCGTCTTAACGCATGGGCCCGTTAGGCACTTGCTCGGAGACCCCAGGCTCATGCTAATATGTATAGTGACTTGCCATCAATAACTACTACTAAACAGTAAATATACAGTATTCGACGTTGAAATGAATTCTATGTAATGGACCATTTATATCTGACTCCTGTGAGTGGCTGTAGCAGGGGGCCCCAGTACAACTGGTTTGCCCGGAGGCCAATAATGCTGTTAAGACGGCTCTGGTTCAATACTGTTATTAATCTGCTGGAAATTATACACGGTTATCATGAGCAGTTTGCAATATTAGCCTTTCTCCAAGGAAGTTATTGTCACTAGGGGAGAGGGGGCTAAATTACGCTTGGGATATTTTGTGGAATCTAAGGATTTGTTTGTGTTTTAGGGCCCCTTCAAATACAATGGTCATTAGAGCCCCGTCCGCTGCGTAGTTCTAATGCAGAATCTGCACAGACACTACATTTTTACGACGATTTGGGTATTAGCAGTAAGTCACCTAGTGTTTCCAAGCAGTCACCCATGCAAGTATTATCTGGGGTTGCGTTAGTTTCATTGGTGGTTTAGGGCCCTTCAACTACAATAGTAATTAGAGCTCACTGGGGATGAGTTGCTTAACTTCAGTGACCAGACGAGAACTGGGGTATCCTACGCAATGCAGCCGCTCAGTAGAATCTAAGAAATCGGGTAATGGATTCTTCTGTTTGCAGATGACGTCGTCCACGTTACACGGTAGGGTACTGCATTTCCTTCTTCCCCTCACGGGGTACATCGTGTTAGATTTTTAAAATTTAGACAGACTCCACCGAGATAACTGGGTTATTTAAAAAATATATAATTCCTACTTATAAATTACTTCTACCAGGGTATAGAAAGAATTCCGGTATTCATCCCTTCGTTGTTGTTACTCCTTTATGATGGTAGCAGGCTTTATTTCCTTCTCTCTACGAATCTAAATTTCTGACCAGCTCGAGTTCGATTCCTGATAACTACTGCAAGAGATCTAAAAAATAAATTGTGATTATTGGCTTCCGAAGTTAAACTCCAGCAAATGATTCTCAGAATTGTCTACTGTCAGAACCAACTTGCCGTCCTGAGAGTCGACATGACTTTCGTTATGCAGTTGCAATTTTCAAAACTTCCTCGTCCAAAAAAGTCGCCAAGAAAGGAATTCCCAAAGTGTGCTTTGATTCATTAGAGCCCCGTCCACTGCGTAGTCCTAATGCAGTCTGCACAGACACTACGGTGTTGCGACGATTTTGTGTTCCCAAGCTGTCACCAATGCTAGTACCAGCTGCGGTTGCGTTGCTTTACTTCAGTGATCAAATGAGAACTGGTGTGCCAAACGCAATACAGCCGTTCCCTCCCAAAATGTGCGCTGCCGCACCTTGGGGAACGGCAGCCTGTTGAGTAGGATATTACCACAGGAACGTAGTTCTCCTTTGGCGGATGACCAAACAGCAAAGGGCCGCGCCATAGGGAATTTAAAAACAATTTGTAAAACAAAAGGGTCAACACGGCGTCTTGAGCAGGCCAACATTCAGAAAAGACGCCGGTAAGTTTGGGAACAGCTGCACTAGGACCTCACTTAAACCTAAAATTGACAATTAAAATACTTAAAAGAACCGCTTAAAAATATTAATCAAGTTTGATTCCTTAATGTTTTGAGGTACCAGAGCACGCATGTCAAACCTTTCTGCATCATTATTTCAATAATCTTTGCGAGGTAACGACAGGCTCCAATGCGAATTTCACCAATAGAACCCGGGACAATACTTCTTTCACTGACGCCAGGAGGCGAACTTCTAAACAAAGAATAACCGTTTCTCGCCTATGGCAGGGTCAGGTACTCATCTGTTCGACGGTATTTTTAAGCTGCCAGCTGCCGACCGAAGCTGCAACCACTATGTTTATTTATTGTTGGCCTACTGTTCGTTGGGGCACTTCACCAACGCCAGCGCAGGGAGGGAGAGCCCCTACACCTGGGAATTTTGCCTCATCTTCCCATTCGTTGCATAGTAGAGAGGATTCTGTTACCGGAAAATGACATTGTACACCACACGAGGTTACGGCATTACCTGCCATTCGACGGAAGACGCACTCGGATCAGTATTAAACCTGGAACCACTGACGCAATAGTCGAGCATGGCAACCTCTGCATCACCGACGCGAATCACACCTGAAAATTTTGTGATCCACATGTGTCCCTTTGACGATCCCTTGTGTCCATTCAGAGCAGGGCCGGATCCAGGATTTTCGTCAGGGATTGGAAACGCAATTTTCATTCGTCAGCGTCAATGTCGACACAAAATTGCAACCCCCAACTCCCCCTCCTTGGATCCGCCCCTGATTCAGAGTAACAAGATGGATAACCTACCCTGCTATAGGCGGGGAAAGGGTTAGAAGTTGCTTTTGCTTGCCACCAGCGTGTTTGACTCCATGTTGAAAGGCTTCATTTACGTACAGTAGTGACATCGTATAAACCACACGGGGCCACAGGTTTATTACACACCCTCTCGCCAGAAAGAAGCTATCTGCCTCTGCCCGGATCGTTCCTTGTGTCAAGTACGCTAATCATTTAAACACCGGGTTTTTCCGTGGAGTATAATTAGTTCGCAGCATTAGGCCGGCAGCCGGCAGAGTAAAAATACCTTTAACCAGATTGCCGATGCGTCCCAGTGGGTATTCAACTCTACCATAGGTGGGAAAAGGGTTCGTAAGTGCTTATGCCTTGAGTTCACCCTCCTGGCGACGGTGAAGGACAAGTGCCCCATCAAAGAAAATAGACCGATGTTAAATAAGTAATGGAATGCACTATTAAGTCGGCTGCATAGGCGTACAAAAGATTTGTAATAAGTTTGGGAACCCTGTTGCTCTAAGGTAGAAACCCCATGGGTATCTTATACAAGGGTTAAACTCAACAGCAGTGACCTTGAACTCTCAATGGGCGTGTTAAATGCCCGGGGTTGGACAACGACGCTCATCATACGCTCTTTACCTGTGACATGGGACACTCGACGCACAGTGCTGGAGCCAAAACTGTGTCACCTGGTCCCCTACATCACCTTCCATGCTGATGAGTTAGCTTGTCAGAAGAGTCCCGAGCTCACGCTAATATCTTGTTAAGTCCTAGGGCACAAGAATGATCCTAGACTGAAGTAATGTGTCAAAAGGGTCTAAGTGGTGACCTAGAGGGGGTCTGAAGGTGTCTTAGTCTGGTGCTCTTTTATTTTCATGCAATGCACTGACCAATATCTTTCGAGCCCCAGCCTGGAAACGTTTGCCGCATTACTTCACTTTAACTACTCTACATGTGGCCGTGGTGGCCCTCCAATGATGAAGACACCAACGCGACTCCACAAGCTGGAATCGAACTTAGCGCGTTCGCACATCAGGTATATGCCGAATCAACTCCGCCACTTGCGGGATCTAGCCTGTAGTCCTTGACAGTAGCTGTTAACGTCCAAGGTTCCCAGTCAATCCAGCTGTTCCCAGCGATTCACTTTAGTGATCAGACGAGAACTGATGTGTCCAACACTACAACCGTTGAGAACCGTTTGGTTACACATATTTATGGTGTTCGTCCTGCATATCAAGCAAGAATCAGGCCGGTTGCGAACAATGCACCTTTTCATCGTTGGGGATGAAAAGGTGCAACACTGCTTTAACATTCTCCATTGTCACCCGATTTGGCTCCCTGCAGCTATTTTCTATTCCTTAATGTGTTGTTGGCGTTGCAAAGGAAATCGCTGTAGATCAAATGATGGTATTTGACGTTCTACAACGAGCATTCTAAGCACAATTCAAATCAGCAGCATAAAACCATCATTTGATGCACTTCTTGAAAGAACAAATCGTTGTACGTTGTAGTTTTGAAAGCCATTCCGATTGATTTGGGGGCAGAGGGTGTAGTAGCCTCAGCATTTATTACACGGTAATATATGGGTTGTCATGCATCTAATAACGGTCCAATAATTCACTTTCTAGAGGTGTTATATCCTACAATTGTCATATCTTACCAGTTGTCATTCCACTAGGTGTCTTGCTCCCAACTGGCAAAAGCCACAGTAAGTTGTCACTCAGTGATAACCTTCAAGTTCCAATGTGGCAGGCAGTTGCTGACTGTGTTTGTCAACCGGGGTCTTTTGGTGCCAATACTGCTTCTGCAATTACTGAGTAGCAATCTGTTGTGAGATGCGTGAAGGAGAATGTGGTTTGGTCCATTAAGGGGGTGCAGGTGTGCAGGAAGCGCCTGGGTCAGAGGACGACCAAATTAGACGTAAGAGCAGATTTTACGAAGGGATATGATAGTGGTGTGTAGGGAGGATGGAGACTTAGTGGGAGATAGGCGGGAATGGAGGGCAGTATCTCACAGATCCAACCCTGCCACTGGCAGGATAAAAGTATGATGATGATGATGATGATAGTGAACTAATGAGAAGGAAACATGTGTGAGAACTTCCACAACAGTTTACTCCTGGGAAAGTCAATTTCACTCAAGTTATGGCC
This sequence comes from Trigoniulus corallinus, assembly GCA_013389805.1. NCBI lineage: Eukaryota > Metazoa > Arthropoda > Diplopoda > Spirobolida > Trigoniulidae > Trigoniulus > Trigoniulus corallinus. Next base: position 2,771,819 of record JAAFCE010006156.1, on the reverse strand, counting down.
TGGACCTGAAGGGAACCTCGTTTTATTATTTCGCCACTATCTGCGGGAACAACTGTGGGAATACTCATGGGAGTGCTCATAGGGCAAAAATGCATGGGTGGCAGGTGATCAGCTATCAATCTGTAGTGGAGTAAATGAATGACAATGCACTGCCTGTCGCTTAAATGCTCGGGTGCATGGCCGTCACAATTGGACACAGCCAACTCAAAGACTGCGCAGTCATGTGGTTATCAAATTCTACGGACTTGCATGGGAGAAAGTGCGCGACACTGCATTCTCACGCAGGTTTTGTTAACATTTTTTGTTAATAAAACCTGCGTGAGAATGACTTTTACTCAGAGAATGACTTGAGAATGACTTTTACTCAGAGAAGCTTATTTTTGAAGACGGTCAATGTCTAAAAAGAATGAGATCCCAAGAGCGGTGGTGGGACCCATGAGGGAAAACCGTGTAACCACGACCACACACCGTGGCGGTTGGCGGGCCTGTGCATTGTTGCCCTTACTCAACTTCTCCATGGCTACGCTAACTGTTAAGTCATTCTTCAACAGTTACAGCCTGAACCCTTGGAGTGATCTTTTATACTGTATTTACACATTCACGAGAGAGCCAAAGCGAATGGCAAGAGGAGTCACGAGATGAATGTGCAAACATCGTACTCGTCATTTGCCTCATGAAGCGGTGTTTTTGACACGAGTCAAACGTGCAAGTGACGAGGCGGCTGGAGAATGACCATCTGGCTAGACACTCGGTGAGTGTGTGAACAGTCATTAGCATCGAAAGCATGAATGCGAACGTTTTGGTGAAAGTCTCGTCCAGCGACTCGCCTCGCCTCCCTCACGAATAGGAATGTGTAAATGCGGTATAACATATATATTTAGGATTTCCTTTTCGAGAAAGTCTAACGATTAACATCAAACAAAATGTCAATTTTTGAGAGAAGCAGGCATGACAAAAGAGAACACTTAAAGCAATTGAAAATCAAAAGAAAAACAGAGCACCATCTCGCATGAACACTGGTCTCTCACATTTTTGGACATTTTTAAACAACTCTGTTACATTACTTTCCAATACCAATACATTATTATTAATATGAAAATGAATTTAAAACGCAAATCGTCGACATTATAAAGAAATGTTTTATGGGATAAAATCTCATTGACTACAAGCATTTTCAGTAAGGAGGAAGGGGTTATGGTAGTTTTTGTTTTCATATTAGAAAAATGCAATGATGACCCCCAAAAAAGCATTTTTTGGTGGCATTCCTGAAATGAGTATTACAATGATGTCATCACAATAACTATGGAATGTTTCTCTAGTCTAAAAACAATATTTTTGAAATCAATAACATTCACAACTTGACAGTAAGTGATTATGAATGTTGAAGAACAAAAACAATTGTTCGTTTCACCTATGAAATATTCAGAATCCAGAAGTGAAGGATTCCTGATGATGATAACAGTTCCATCATAGTTATGAGTTTATTTCATTAATCCATTTTCATATGGTTCCCACAAAAAAGAAGACCTACTTCAAATTGTTTATGCTGAATATGAACTAAACGTAATTACTAGAATCTTCTAAGAAATGATGATGTACATTAAAGGAGCTGCCCATCAGCTGTAATAATGATCATTTCCACGACGATAAAAGGGAGGTTGGGGTTTTGACAGCTGCCCCATCTGAAAAACAGAAAACAGAATATCAGCAAAAATTCATTATGATCAACTACCTTCTGATTAGCACAGTTGCCAAAATAAATGGTTATTTAAAATCGTTACCAGCCAGCTGAAGAGGTGAATACTATCCTGGTTAGTGGTTACCATTAAACTGTAATTACATGCGCAAACGACAAACTACAAACCCTTTTCCCACCTATACTCATTTTTATGCCATTTGGACAAGTGCTGTCTTAACAACATTAAGGGCCCCTGGGCAAACCCGTGTGCTGGGGGCCTAGGTAAATCAATGTGTTGGGACCCCTACAACAACCACTCACAGGAATAAGACGTAAATACAGGAAACCTCTCTATTGATTCCCCTCTGTAATCGGTCCACCTCCCACAAAGACCCCATTATTTTATCATCATCATCATCATGATACCGTTATTCCGCCTATGTCAGGGTCGGGTCTGCGGGCCCACTGAACATGCTCTGACTGGGAGCACACCAGAAAGGCTTCCGGAACCCGCAGAAAACATTGGCTAAGTTCTCTGTGGGGGATGCCGCATTAGCAGACATTTTTGGCACGTAAGTTAATGTTGACCTATTGCACAATAACTATAATGCAACAGGAGTCAGGCCTCCACCATTTTTAAAGAACGGAAAATTCTCTGGTACATCTAGAGCGGCTTATAGCGTTGGACATACCAGTTCTTCTCTAATCACTGAAGTTAAACAACGCAGTCCTAGCTGGTACCAACATGGGCAGCTTGGGAAAACTAGGTACTGCTAATACCCAAAAATCGTCGCATTAGTGCAGTGTCTGTGCAGTCTCTGCACTGACGGGGACGGGGACGGGGCTCTAATGACCTTGTAGTTGAAGGGCCCTAAAACACCAACGAAACAAAACAAAATACCTGGTACACGTACTGCATTTTGGTTAACCCCCTGATGAATCTACTTTTGTACTGTGTATCTCCAAGGGACTGTATTGGTTGTCTGTATCGGTTACTGTATTTACAGATTAGCATGGGGCCCCCATTAATCATGGAACCACTGGACAAGTGCTCAGCGGGCCCATACATTAGGATTGCACTGATTTGGGCACACCAAATGCCAACCTAAGGCTGGAATCGTCAGCCTACTTTTCATCATTGAGGGCGGGTTTCCACTCCAAAGCCAGAAGGGGGTGAGCTTGTTGTTGTTTATGTTTTAGGGCCCTTCAACTACAAAGGTCATTAGAGCCCGGTCCACAGCATAGTTCTTATGCAGAGACTGCACAGACACTACACTAATGCGGCGATTTTCGGGTATTAGCAGTACCAAGTTTTCCCAAGCAGCCACCCATTTCAGTACTAGCTGGGTTGTGCTGCTTAACTTCAGTGATCAGACGAGAACTGGTGTGTCCAACGCAATTCGCCGCTCCCAAAGGGGTGAGCTCTTACACCTGGAAATTTTGCCGATTTGCATGTTAAAATGTTGCCTCCCATCTGATGGGTGGCGCACTGAGGCCTGACCAGTCTCTCCTGAAAGAAGTCAACCCACCAACGGCAGTGTACGGGAAATCCTACACCTGGAAATTTTGCCGATTTACAGATTTCATTCAAAAAGGGTACTTACACGTGCAAGTGACATCGTACACATCACACGGGGCCACGGCTATATTTCTCATCTGATGGAAGGCGCACTGAAGCCCTCTCGAGTTACCCATTCAATGTAGTAAGGGTTCTTTTGTATGCAAGTGGCATCATATACACCAGAAAATTTTTCACATTTGCCAATTCCATGTAGATGGGATTCTTATACGAACAAAGTGACATCGTACACACTGCATTGGTCCATGGCTTTACTTCTCATCTGATGGAAATTGCACTGTTTCGTTTCGTTGATGTTTTAGGGCCCTTCAACTACAACGGTCATCACAGCCCCGTCCACTGCATAGTTGTAATGCAGAGGCTACACAGACGCCATGCTGTTGCAACAACTTTAGGGTATTAGCGGTACTGAGTTTTCCCAAGTGGCCACCCATTTTAGTACTAGCTGGGGTTGCGTTGCTCAACTTCAGTAACAGACTGACGCAGTAGTTGAGCATGCTACAGGGCGCTTCACAATAACAACGGGAACGGCTATGGAAACATGACTGGGAACGTGAACAGGAAAGTGAGCTTCACAATAACCCTTGATGATGGATGCAATGGATGGAACATAGTTAAAGTGCTGTATATATGCACCAGCGGTATGCAGGCGCGGCGAGTTGGATAAGTTGGAAGAGACGAAACATTTTTGAGATTGTTAACTATTTATAAGAAATAGCTATCAGAGGCCCCCATCGAACCCGTGAAGGCAAAGCAATAAACGCATGAGCAAAAAAAAAGCTTCACAGACACAACATGTAACTAACTACATCACCAAGTGGAGCTCTTTTTTTTGGTGCTGAGGGGAGGGGCGACGGGTACGTCATGTGGTGGAGGTGTCCTCTCATTGGTCAAATGGCTTACGTTTAATGGGAAAGTTAAAAGTTGGTCAACTTTCCCATCTGTTGCCATTTGCCATTCCCGTTAATTGTGAATGCTGCCATTGCCATTTGGCTTTCTAACTTTCCTTCCCGTTCCCATTGCTGTTGTGAAGCAGCCTTACCTCTGACTACTGAGGCTGGTCAATAATTTGTCCACTGTGACCTCGTTAAATGTTTCATCAGCAGCTGCCTAGTGAGACATGACACCATGTGGGGTAGACAGGGGTAAACAAGCATTACTGAACGCTATCAAAAGATGAATAATTGAATTATGGCGATATGATGGATGTTCATTACAACAACGAACTAGGCTTCTCAGATCCTGAGTGACCAGCCCACAATGGTCTGTGGGGTAGCACAGAGCTGTCTGACAACCCCATGTGGGGTGGGGGCAAAGGCGAGATACCAATTGATAAGAAAAATGTGGCTTATTATGACAGTGCCAATTTATTACGTCAGTGAAAGTTAACAGCCAGACACAAGTAAGTCGGTTGGGCCATACACAAACCTGCCATGGGTCATTTGATAGAAGGAAACATGAGGAACCTCACAACCACCAACCCAAATTGGCCAAAAATGGTGTTTTTGATCGTTTCCTGATCTAGAAATGCAAAAGTTAGCCAACCATGCCATTAGAGCAGTTATTCTAGAATGAAAGCAATGGCACTCACAGACACACAAATATAAATCCCTCGCACACTGCAAACATACGAAGTACCAAGACAGTGCTGACGTGAGGGGTAAGGTGGACGGATTGTTATGCAGCATGTCTGACATATCTTCCTGCCCCCAAGATACCCCTAAAGCGCCAGCACTGTACCAGAGATAACAAAGCAAGTAGTGAACAAACTGCAGTGCAAAAAATGCTATGGTATCTCTTCACATGTTCTATTAGGATTAGAACTATATGGGGCTCTCACATGAGATTTAAAGTTCTTGACATGCTTTAGCAGTTGAAATTCTACTTCCGCCGCTGCAATTCTGTATACAGGTATACCTCAGTTGACAGTGAGACACTTCAGAGATGTCATTTAAGAGAAGTTCTCATGGGGGTTAAGAACACGACTCGCAACTAGGTTAGGCAAGGCCATGACTCAATGTAAACTGGAAGGCAATTGGTTCGTTGGTGTTTTAGAGCCCTTCAACTTCAAGGCCCTAGAGCCCTGTCCACTGCATATTTCTAATGCAGAGACTGCACAGACACTACACTAATGTGGCGATTTTTGGATATTAGTGGTACCCAGTTTTCCCAAACAGCCACCCATGTCAGTACTACCTTCAGTGATCAGACAAGAACTGGCGTGTCCTATGCAATAAGCCACTCACCCTGGAAGGCAAATGGCTGACAATCGTGCTTTTCTTTCTTACAGATAGGTTGGTGGAATTCTCTTCATATGACAGCAGCCGGCTCTATGTGAATTTGAAGTAGATTTCACACCTAGTAATCATTTCCCCGCCTATGGCAGGGTTGGAAAATCCATTCTGCCTGATGAGTGAACTATTGGATGGAATTTTTACAAAGCCACACAGTGGGGCAGGAGACCACAAAACTTGGCAAAAATTCGAAAAATGAAAGTGTCCAAGAGATAAAATCTGGAGTTCTACTGGACCCTGGATACCGCCCTGCATCATGCCCTAGCAGATTTACAGGTGTCTGCACTGATTTCATGCAACACCACAAGCCACATTTGAACCTTTATTTTGCAGTTAAGATTACATGTTCTGATTGCAGTTATTTTCAGTCCTAAAAGTGTCATAATTTCCATATCTAGCTTAAAAAATCTGAAGTGTTTTCTATATAGCCTACATCTTCAGGTATGTAGCTATATTGAACTCTTGGAAAATTAATATTTCAGTGCATGAAATTTATATAATCAGGCTTCAAAGAAGGGTGAGATGAAATGTTGGATTTTCACACCTGTATTTGGAAATGCATTGGTCCATGCATTCGTCCATGGATTCTTTATTTTTTCCTTGTAATATTCATCCAAAGTATATTTCGGTTAAACTATTCTGCTCTTTTTTGCTCCCTTTCCAAATGCAGAAGGTTATCTAAGAACAATTTACCACTTATCTTGCATCACCAGGCCTTGCATTTTCTGGATTTCCTCTTGTGGACTTCACATGCTACCTGCATTTTGGCATAAGGCCATGGAGAGATTTTTTATTCCATTGTGTAGGTTTTTTATATAAATCAAAAATAATCACCAACAAACGAGTGAACGAAACTAACATGGGAGACCTCTTGGGAACATTGGGGCACTGCTAGGGTTTATACAAAAACCGACATTTTATTAAAAAAAACGGTCTTAAAGTCTATGTTAACCAATGCGGGTTGAAAACCGGTTTTCAAAACCAACAAACCCTAGGTATTGCTAATGCCGAAATATTGCCAAAGATGTTGTGGAAACACAGGTTTGGAGACACCAAACATCACTGTAGTTGCATTGGACACACCAGTTCTCGTCAGATCACTCAAGTTAAGCAATGCAGCCCAAGTTAGTACTAACATGGATGGTCGGTTTACCATTCGGTGCTGCTAATTCCTCTCTCTTTCACACACACACATCACCTACTCCTACACCCCTCACATGCATGAGCAGCCTGTAATTCTAATTGAATACACTGCAAGCAGCCCTGATAGACCAAATTGGCAGTGGAGAGAATGACTCTCATTCCTAATTTCTAGCCCATTGAACCCCCAAGGAACTTGAAGCATAGCATGTATTCTGCCATTTGTTGCATACCTGCTATAATGCCACCTTCTTGCAGAAACTTTTTCACATTATCCTCAACAAGAGAATTCCATTGCCAAATTACATTTGGAATAAAAAAACCAGTAATACGATTCTGTTCGTGTCCTGATCTCCTTCAATTTGAATGGATTAGAGAACCCTCGTACTCTATTTTCAAGTCTGTGAAAAACCTTAATGCTGTCAGATACCCGCCTTTGACGTAGCGAGCCCCACCCTAATTCTTTGATCATGTCTGAGAAACTCAATCTATGAGAAAAGCGATGCAGCACAATTCCTGCTGCCCTCCTTTGGATCATTTCAATTTCCCAAGATAAACCCTGCCTAAAGGGAAACTAAATTGGACTACTGTACTTCACAATTGGCCATACCAGTAAAAAATAGGCTATTTCTTTTACTTCCTTTATAGAGCCCCCCCCCAAGCACTATTCTATCCAACTGAAGGGCACGCCCAGCCTTCCCAATCACTGTCAGTGTGCACCTTCCAGGTTCCCTGAGTATTTAGAATAATTCAAAGAAGATTATGGGTCTCAATTCTATTAATCCTAACACCACCTATGCAATAAGTGGGAGTGGCAAATTGCGTTTGACACACCAGTTCTCGTCTGATCACTGAAGTTAAGCGATGCAACCCCAGCTAGTAGTGACATGGGTGGCCGCTTGGCAAAACTGGGTACCGCTAGTACCCAAAAATCGTCGCATATGTGTAATGTCTGTGCAGCCTGCATTAGAACTACACAGTGGACGGGACATTAATGACCTTGTAGTTGAAGGGCCCTAAAACACCAGCAATCAAATGCAATAAGTAAAATGAACTTTCTTTCCAGCCATGCTTCCTTAAAAGCGGCCTCACTTTCTGGACGGAGCGCCCTCCTAAATATCCCTGACTCTCATCTGCTTACTGAAAGCTGCCTTCACTTCCTGGGTATACCGGTGTGGATAACCATTGTCCCACTTATTCTTACAGGGACAGCCTGTCTTGTACCCTCTTATAGAAATGCTAAGAATCTTTGTCAATGCTTGCAGTCTTAAGGAATTTTGGATATGACCTGAAAATCATTCATCTGGGATTCTAAATATGACCTACACAACTCCCCATCAGCTCTGTGCAGGGCTGATCCTGTAGAATCGGCCGCCCGCGTGCAATTATGTCGAGGCCGCCCCCCCTCATGATACTTTCGCTTATGCATGAATCTGGATTACTGGATAAGTTTCGTGGGTTGGAGAGTAAGCTAGGCAGCCATAACAAGCCGAACCCTTAGGAGGCTGCCTGCAGGAGATGAGGAAGTAGGTGAAAGGACGAAGGAGAGGGTAAGTTTGCAGCACCCAACGTTCTTTACCAACCACCCATGTTGGTATTGACGTGGGCTTGCGCTGCTTAACGTCAGTGATCTCACGGGAACTGGTGTGTCCAACGCAACTTGGCTTAAGTAAAGAAATCGTTATTTCGTTTCCATTTTCTTCTTTGCCAGCACATGGAATGAATCGCCTTTCGTTCCAGAAGCATCAAAGCAAAAGCAACTCATAACCTTTTCCCGCCTATGTCAGTTCCGGGTACCCATCTTGTCCCTCTAAATGGACACAAGTGTGATATATTGGACAGTGTTTCTCCTCAGCAGGTTGCCGACCAAAGCTGCAGCCCCTATGCTTATTTATCGACGGTCTACTGATGGTTGGGGCATTCTACCGACGCCAGGCAGCGAGGTCCTACACCTGAAGTTTTCGACTCATCCGCCCATTCCATAGGGTTCTTTTACTTCTCATCCAAAAGAAGACGAACTCGGGTGTCTCTCTCGCCCGAAAGAAGCCAACCCACCTAGGTCCAGTATCGAACCAAAACCAATGGTTCATTTACAGAGCACGCTACACACTGCGCCTCCAAAGTGGGATTCTTTCCTGAAGCACCAAAGCATTAAAAGTTTCATGTTACTTTTAAGTTTGAGAAAGCGGCCGCCCGCATTCTTTGCACAATTTGAACCTATGGACGGACCGGTCCTGGCTCTGTGATACTGATAAGTCTCTCTACAAGCTGAACAATATCTTGGTAGCTTTCTCACTATCTCAACCTCAACCCCAGCATGGTCACTAATTCCCTTAGTACTCTTCACATCCTAGACAGGGCTAGGCACATTAGTAAAAACTAGGTCTAAAATTCTCCCTCTCATGAGTTGGCATGGTCACAACCTGCTCAAATCCAGTACAACAGAGTGGCTCCATGAAGGAATCAAGAGCACCTGAAAGACTGGAGTTTGAAGTGGATTGCATGCTGTCCCACATCACCCCTGGAAGATTGAAGTCTCCACCTATAATAACAGCTGGAACCTGCTTTTTATGATTGAGGCGCTCCAAAGAGTGTGCCAATCCCAACAAAGGATTTGGATCATTTCCTGGTGGACGGTAGAAGGTGATCATCTAAGCCCCCCTGTTGAGCCAGAAGCACTACAACCTAAACACAACAGCCAACCTCAAACCCTTTTCCCTAGAACTTCTCAAGGATTTGTCTACAGCAATGAACACACCTCCTCTTCTACCTGCTTCCCCGTTTTTCCTATGTACTATGTACCTATCAGGAAAAATCTCCTTTAATGCCTATAACGAGGAGACCACTACGTGGCGCATGCTCTGTGTCAGCGCTATTTTGTGTGCCCCGATTTTTTGAATTTTTGGTGATAACCAAGGACACCCAAATAGAAAGTGCTGCCTTTTTCAAGGCGGCAACCTCAGGTGTCCAGATGAAGGTAAGCCCTACCTTCATCTGGACTCCTGAGGTTGTTGGTGGGGCGCCTGTGACTTCAGCAACTGATCGTGAGGTTGGGCTTGCTAAGCCTAACCTCATGGCCTTCCCTGTGGTCCCATCGTGCGGAGGCGTGGCGTTTAGCGTCTGCTCCAGTATGCCCTACGCTGCAAAGGAGGCACCAACCCTTACAGCAAAAAAAAAACCACTTATTTATTTTCTTATTATTTTTTTTCTGCCATCCCTATAAAATAACTCCCCCTACCCTTTATGATCTTTGTTGTTTATCTTGTTATTATTGTTGTTCTCATTGTTATTATTGTTGTTTTCATTGTTATTATTGTTGTTCTTATTGTTATTATTGTTGTTCTTATTGTTATTATTGTTGTTCTTATTGTTATTATTGTTGTTCTTGTTAATGTTTTTTTCTTCTGCCCTGTTTTTACTGTGTTGAAGTTGTGTTTTGGCTAATGCTCTGTCTGCAAGTGACATGTTGCCCTAGGTGGCACATGTATGCTGCAAGATAGGGGATTGAAGCCTATGGCTCAGGGGAGTAAAAGCCCAGAGCAAGCAGGCGGCAGGGGCACGCAAGGGGGCCCCAGGTTGCCGTCATCAGTAGTGCAGGATGCCACAGGGGATGGGATCTCAGACCCTGTGGCAGATAGCGTGCTGGGCGTCCTCCATGGGGTAGGCTGGCCTCCCCCATGACATGCAGCGCCAACAACCCTGTGGGTTCGAGGCGCCTGGCATAGGGACAAACCTTCGATGGGGAACATGGAATGTGGGGACCCTTACAGGCAAAAGAGGGGAATTAGTGAATATCTTAAAGCAGAGAGGGATCCAGGTAGCTTTTCTCCAAGAAACAAGATGGAAGGGGAATAGGTCAAGGGCCCATGGAGAGGGATACAACGTCATCTATACAGCTAGTGAAGGAGGACGGAATGGGGTGGGTATAGTTTTAGATAGTGAGATGCAGCAAGGGGTCACACGTGTGAAATGTATTAATAGCCAGCTACTGCTGGTTACAGTGGTTTGGCGAGTAGTGCTGCACCTCATCAGTTCATATGCCCCCAGGCAGGTCTGGATGAACTCACAAAGGTGGGCTTCCAAACTGAATTTGACGACCTGGTGTACTCACTGGAGGCTGAGTTAGGGCATTGCCAAGGGAATGAGTGCCTGGTTATTGGTGGGGACTTTAATGGTCACATGGGCAATGATAATCAGGGTTATTGGAGTGTCCATGGGGGCTGGGAGTATGAAAAAGTTAGCATAGATGGACAGTGAATCCTTGACACAACAAGCACCCTAGGCCTTGCATTGGCAAATACCTGGTTTAGGAAGAGGGACAAGCACCTAATCACATTTCAGTAACCACAAGGGTTGTCTCAGATTTCTTTATGGTTAGAGGGCGGCACAGACTAGAGGTTCGTGATTGCTGGGCACTCCCCAGTGAACATTTCCAAAAAGAATGTGGCCATAGGCTACATATGTTAGAAATCCTAGTCACAGCAGCAGGCAAGGCACATTCTTGGAAAGGAGAGCAAGTCATCAGGTGGTGGAAACTACCTACCAAAACAGAGGAATTTATACAATAAGTGCACAGGCAGGTAAACTGGAAATTGGGAAGGGACAACCAATGCCATGTGGGACAGGGTCACCAGAAAAATTAGAACTTGTGGGAAAGCCATCTTGGGGCTGGGCAGAGTAGGAGACACAGTCTAGGGAAACAGACAGACATAGTGGTGGAATGAGGAGGTAGAAGCAGCCATTAAGCTAAAGAAGGCTGCTTTCCACAGGTGGCAGGAGATAGGGGACCAGGAGTCAAAGACGCAATATAGGTAGGCTAGGTCCACTGCTAGAAGGACCATCACCCTGGCCAAGCACCAGAAGTATGAGGCTCTCTATGAGCAGCTGGGGACAAAGGAAGGGGAGAAAGAAGTTTTCAAACTTGCCAAGGCTAGAGATAGGGCAGCTACAGATATACCCCGAGCCACAACAGTGAAGGATAGCGAGGGTAGGATTCTACTCTCCCCGCAGCAGGTAAAACAGAGGTGGGAGGAGTACTTCCAGAACCTCTTGAATGCAGCAGGAGGAGAGGGGGACTGCTTCACCTGCCCCACATCAGCAGGGGTCATGGAGAGTATCACAGAGGTGGAAGTAGTCAGGTCACTTAGGAAGATGAAAGGCAGAAAAGCATTAGGCCCAGATGGAATCCCCATTCAAGTGTGGCACGCCTAGGGAGGACAGGTACCAGTTGGCTAGGGAAACTTTTGTGTAAGATAGCTAGTGGAGTAAAATGCCATCTGCATGGCGGGAGAGTTGGATAATACCACTCTTCATGGGCAAAGGGGATGTCCAAGATTGTGGTAACTACAGAGGTATAAAGTTAATGAGCCACTTTATGAAGCTCTGGGAGAGAGTAATGGAACGTCACCTCAGGGATAGAACCAGTGCCCATGGGAATCAGTTCGGGTTTATGCCAGGTAGGTCCACAATGGAGCCAATCCTCATTCTGAGGCAGATGGTTGAAAAGTATAGGGCAGCAAAGAAAGACCTCCATGCTATCTTTATCGACCTTGAGAAGGCCTTTGACAGCGTCCAACGACAGGTGGGTGGGGAAGTACTATGAAAAAAAGGAGGGTAGAAGGACTCATTCATATAATCCAGGATATGTATGACGGCTCCATTGCCAGAGTAAGAACACCTTCGGGAAACACTGGGGGTTTTCCAATGAAAGTAGGGGTGCATCAAGGTTCTGCACTTAGCGGATACCTTTTCATCCTGGTTATGAACAAGCTGCTGACGTGAGTATTAGATTGGGCCCCCAAGTGCTTTGCACTTGCTAATGATATCGGAAAACTTAGGGAGCGGCGAGTTGCATTGGACACACCAGTTCTCGTCTGATCACTGAAGTTAAGCAACGCAAGCCTAGTTAGTACTGACATGGGTGGTCGCTTGGGAAAGCGGGGTACTGCTAATACCCAATAATCGTCACATTAGTGTAGTGTCTGTGCAGTCTATGCATTGGAACTATGCAGTGGATGGGTCTCTAATGACCTTGTAGTTGATGGGACCTTAAACACCAACAAACAACAACAACAACGGAAAACTTAGTGACTGCGGGGAAAAGATAGAGAAAGGACTAAACGATGTTAGACAAGCAATAGAAAAGGGAGGGCTAAAGATAAACAGGAAAAAGACAGAGTATTTAGCTTTCAATTGGGAGGGTCAGGGAAATAACAGCAACGTGAAAACTGGTGAAAAAGGTGCAAGAGGTAAAGTACTTAGGATCAACGTTCCAAAGCAAAGGGGAGATAGACTTGGATGTGACCCACAGAATCAATGGGGGTGGCTGAAATGGAGATAGGCAAGTGGAGTCTTGTGTGATGCTGTTGATGTGATGCCCAGGCCAGTTATGCTGTATGGATCAGAGTGCTGAGCAGTGAGGAAGAGCCATGTAAGTAGAATGCAAGTAGCTAAGATGTGTATGCTGCGGTACATGAGTGGCATGTTGAGAGCTGATAGAATTAGGAATGTGCATATTAGAGGTAGGCTGGGGGTGGTGATGAGGGAGAATGGGCTGAGGTGGTATGGTCATGTCATGAGAAGAGGGGAAGAGGAGCTCGTCAGGTGTATCCCAGGAATGCAGATGGTGGGTAGCACCCAGGGCAGGGGGAGACCAAAGCAGACATGGAAGCAGGTCGTCTGAAAGGACATGGCATTGTGTGCGGTGGACGGGTACCTGGTAGGCAATAGACGGGAGTGGAGGGCTAAAACCTGCAGACCCTACCCTGCCACAGGCGGGATAAGGGTATGATGATGATGATGATGAATGCCTATAACGCTATCAGCATCCCACACAGCAGCAAGGGCATTAAATTCGGCCGCTCTATTGACTATGCTTCTACAGTTGATTACACAATCGCTTCTACAATTGTCTAGTAGCCCCTTGTTATCATGTTACACCTTAACCTGGAGTACAATGACCCTCACTTCTCTAAAAATCTATAAACTCCTTAATTTTTGTTCTAACCCTAGTGGAAGCCCTTTTATTGAAATGAAATCTATCCCTTGCAAACCTGTAATGAAGATGGGCAAGGCGTGCCCTTTATTCAAGTAGCTTCACTCCAATCCTTTGTCCTTCAAGAAACATTTGTCACTTACCCAACTGGCCTTAGCTGTAGCTACTCTGCCACTGTCCCTTCTTTCAATGATTGGGCAGATTGGTCTGATATTGCAGGTTTATTCTGGGTTATATCATTGGACCCCATCTGGAATATAACAGGCACCCCTTCATTTCACTTTTCATGATACTAGCAATCCTATCCTTAATGTCCACCAGTCTAGCATCAGGAAGAGAAGCGACACTAACATGACCTCTATCCAGCCCTTCTGGTAGTGCCCAACTATCTACCCTTCTGGTAGTGCCCGACTATCTACCCTTCTTAAATTTGTGACACAATTTATTATCGCTTATTTGTCAGGTAATTCGTTCACTTCTCATCCTTGTCAATCTCCATAAGATGGTGCTCACCCTTCTCCTTCTGAGGAACTCCATCACTGGTAGTATACCCTGTGTTTTGGTGCCAGGAATTTTCCCAACCTCATCGATCCTCACCAACGATTCCTCATTTTTTGGAAGTTGTTGGTGAGCTATTTAGTGGGACTGTTGCTCCCCTCTCATTTAGAGCGTCTGCCTTTCGCCTCAAGCATTTTCTTCCCTTTCCATTACCATCTCCTACTTTGGATGTAGTCCCCTGAATGCTGGGTGTTCCTGCTTGAGACGATATTGGAGATGCCCCATTACCCATTATCTGCCTGTGTACACAAGGGCTTGAGCCTGAAATGGTTGCTTTTATCCTAGTGACCCCTGCCTGGATTTTGGCTGGTTCTATTCTTAGTTCCTTGCAATCCCCCCACTCAGTGACTATCTTTGGAGGCATTTCAATATTTTTCAAACTTAAGCTAGATCAGTGCACTAATCCACAATATCAAGATTTCCAATATATGAATGTGGAAGCTCTACCAAAGATGTTGGCAATGGCCCACAGAGCCTTTACCAACTACCTCAAGTGAGGAAGAACATGCTTCACACCACTTAGACAGCTACCCACAAAACAAAATTCTGGAAAATTGCAGTTTCACAATTTATCAGTCTCTGAAGATAATGTCATCAGTAGATAACTTTAAGTCACAAACAGAGATATTTTCAATAGAATACACTTAATAAAAGAAAACATATATGGAAATTCCGTTAGATTATGCCACACCTAAAATACAACACGTGGTTTGACAATGGTGCTTCACACTAGCCCCTTAGAAAGTGTGTGAATACGACATAACTGACAATCTTGAGGAATCCTTTAATACCATGGTTTCCAACCTGGAAGGTGTGACTCCCAGGGGAGGCATGGACTATTGGCAGTGGAGAGTATGTATCACTGTACTGTAAAGCAATGCAACTCCTTCTACCGTTTGTAAAGACTTGTTGAACAGGCCTTTCAGCACTGGCTTCAATGAAAATCAAATATCGAACCACATTAATAATTGAAAAAGAATTACAAGCAGTGCCACATTTAGATATTGAGAGGCCCTAGGCTATTCCAATTTTGAGGCCCTTTTCAAGCCCTTTTAAGATCCTTTCCTTAAATTATGAAGCCCACTAAATGTTGAGGCCCTAGGCTTCAGCCTACTTAGCCTAGTGGTAAAGCCGGCACTGGTTACAAGTGGCACTCTCCACATTGCCGCCAAGATTTGATAAACTTTGTGCCGATAAACAATAACCCTCACAATAAATATTTAGTATGCTCGTGTTGTTAGTATGCTCGACTAACAGGTTGGGGAGTTGGTCTAGCAGCCATAACGAGCTGAACATTGTGGAGGTTGATTGAGGATGACAGGGGTTAGGAGTAGGTGATTTAGGAGGACTGAGATTACCAGCACCCAATGTTAAACCGATCACCCATGTCAGTATTAACTTGGGCTGCATTGCTTAACTTCAGTGTTCTGATGAGAACTGGTGTGTCCAACGCAAATATTAAAATAAATATGCATGTTTGATGTGACACAAGTCATCTATTAAAAGACTGGGAGGAAAGAAGAAAAAAATTCTTTTTAGGGAGGCATAGTAGCATAAAGGTTGGAAATCACTACCTTAATAATAAAAGTAATAAGTAGAAAACTGTTATTTCAATACAAAAGATTATATTCCCAACAACTACCTACAAAAAACGCCACCAAAAATAACCAAAATCAACTAAGTTGGAGCTCTAAAACACGTCCACACTCCTTCTTGTATGGAACAAGGTTCAGCCCGTTATAGCTGCTTGGCCAACTCCCCAGCCCGTTAGGGCAACATGATTGCAATCCGAATAGAAGAAATATCGCTTCAGCATCGGATGGGAGTAGATTCAGAGTCGGACCCCTGCTATTGTGCAGTTTGTCATTCACATATGCGACTGCATCACAATCTGCAATCAATTGACAAGCGACCAACTCAAAAGCGACTTGGCTTGTCAGTTGAGTGGCCAACACTTGTCCAACTGCAAACGAACGCTTTCACATGATATATTCAGTATGCAGTGAAACCTCTCTAATTGGTACACACGTGTAAGACCCAGCCAAAGTGTACCCATAATAGGGTACAGCAACTACTAACCCTTTTTCCAGCCTATGGCAGGGTCGGGTACCCACAATTGTTTTTCTGCAGCCGATTGCAAAGTTGCAACCCCTATGTTTATTTATCGTCGCTCTACTGTTCATGGGGCATTTCACCGACGCCTGGAAATTTTGCCTAATCTACCCGTTGCATAGTAGAGAGCGTTCTTTGACGTGCAAATGCCATCCTACACCACACGGGACTTTGGTTTTACTTATTGGAAAGAAGGCGCAAGTGGGGCCTCTCTCTCTCTCTCTCACAAAAGAAGCCAACCCACCTTGGTCCAATTTCGAACCCTCTGACCAGTACCGGATTTACCATTAGGCTAATTAGGCTGAAGTCTAGGGCCTCAACATTCATCGGGCTTCAAAACTTAAGAAAAGGGCCTCAAAATTGAAATAACTTAGGGCCTCTCAATATCGAAATCCGGCACAGCCACTGACGTAGTTACCGAGCACGTTAAAGACTGCGTCGCCAAGATGGGATGTGCCTATTACAGAGGTGGTTTTCTGAAAATAGTGTCAAATATTGGGAGTACCAAAAAAAGGGTTGTACCAATTAAAGACGTGTATTATTTAGAGGGGTTGTAATCACATACAGTCTATGGTTGAAAATCGATGCCTGAAGAATTTGTACCGATATGAGGAGTGTGCCCTTTAGAGAACCCAGAGAGAACGAAGTGTACCCATAGAGAGGTTTTATTGTATTATGTCCAATCATGATCAGGTGTTATGTACAAAGCTAGTTGTGGCCGAGTTGCGTTGGACACACCAGTTCTCGTCAGATCACTAAAGTTAAGTAACACAAACCCAAATTAGTACCAACATGGGTGGTTAGTAAGTAACATTGGGTGCTGCAAATTTCCCCTTTCCTACATCCCCTACACCTACCCCCTCCTCATTCGCGAGCAGCCTCCTTAGGGTTCGGCCTGTTATGGCAGGGCAAATTAGAGCCAAAATTCTGCTTTGTTGAAGCCTTCAACAACAACATTACAACAACGAATTGCATGGCCTCAGGCTTGCCATTTTGGACCATACTGAGAAAAAGAACTTTTAAGTTTATCATTAGTTGCAAGAGAGTTGTCTCTGTAGGACGGATAGACGCGCAATGCAACTCTCGCCCAACTGTCCTAATCACGTTGGGTGGCAGTTGCGTTGCACTGCATAGTGTCTGTGCACATTCTGCATTAGATCTACGTAGAAGACGGGGCTCTAATGACTATTTTAGTTGATGGGCTCTGAAACACCAACAACATACAGGAAATAGCAAGTGGTAGAAGCAGTCATGTACTTGCCGGCCTGGTGGAACCAAGAGGAAATTCGGTGTCCGGGTGGTACTCGCTTAACTGCAGAGGGGGTCGACAACCAAACACAGAACATGTCTGAGGTATACCTGTATTCAAAACGTTGCCCAAATCCTACACACTATGCATAACAAGGCAAATACAGAGAATGCTCTTACGCAGTTCGTTTCCAAATGCTCGTGATAAATCATTGCTGTGTTTCAACGAACAAACTGCAACGAACTAGCAAAGTACAGTTAAGATTATCAGAACTAAACAACTGCTCAAATACAAATTCTGTATTCAAGAACTGAACTAGAAAACTGTAAACACCATATTACTACAGACAAATGTTGCAAAATAATATGAAGTTTACCCTTGATATAAAATTTAGACATTAGGGAATTGTGATTCATCTATGGTGTGTGGCGTGGATACCTGTCGCCTGAGCACAGTAGTCCCCAGCCAAAGATGGCTGCCAAGGCCCCACACTCCCTTCTGTTTTTCAGAGTCAGGTACTGGATGGATACTAGTGAGCATATTCTTTGTACTTCACCTTCCCCTTGGAATCTCCAGATGTTCTTTCACGACGATCTTGACGGGCTTGTCTTTCAACAAATACTTGATCATTGGAGCCACTTCGTGACCCCGAGCTCACTGAAGGAGCTGGAAACGACGCATTCTCTTCATACGAATCAGGATACGAGTCCTCTGAGGGCGGGCTTGGAAAATAATCAAAGGTCTGTCCTTTCAGCATTTTTTCATGATGACCTGAGTTTAAGTTTCTTTCAAAACTATGTTCCCGTTTCACGGATGACGACAACGCCTCTTCACTAGCACTCCGCATCAAATGTTTACACACAAATTCACCATTTTCCACTTCTTCCGCTTCTGGTTCCTCCACTTCCTGTCCAAAGCCGGTCATGCGCTGTCGCATGTAACCTCTCCCGTCATCTCTTGAGCTGCCAGCATCGTCACCGTGAGATCCTTTGTGCGAGCGCTCGGTACTCACACTCGGCTGACGAAAACGGCCAAACACAAAACGAGCAGAATCTGGTTCCAGAGTGCACCTCTGACTCTCGGCACAACTACCCACTAACTCTTGCCGATCCATATGATAATGGCGATCGGCTTCAGTCTCACTAAACCGAATGTCTTCACTGCCGGAAGGAGACATGTGCCTACTAGGATGTCTTTCAAGTTGTCGTATAAGATCCTCCAAGTTGCGAATTCTTATAGGGCCACAAGGAGGAACAGTGTCTTCCACATTTTCCACACTATCATTGAGTTTGTCTCCACTCCCTTTCGCCATCCCAATTCCGAAATCGGAAATCCCTTCAGTCAACGATTTTCTCAGTTCTTCTGTAAGATTTGACTGACTCGCGCCACGATGGGAGGCTGCATTTCTTAAGGCTTCTAAGATATCTTCATGATAACCATTCATGGATTTCAAGGTTCTTTCCACCTCAGTCAACACATCACTACTGCGCTCCCCAACAGCATCCGACTGGGAGAGAACTTCCTGATTGTCTGACTGAGACAGCTCATCTCCCCATTTTTCCTTATCAGAAGCACCATCAGCTTTAGGCATGTTCTTCAGGATCCCCTTTTCAGGCAGTTTGGATAAGTTGTTGGGTGGTAGCTCGATGAAACTCACAGTCTCGTCGTCTTCTACTCCTTCATCTTCTCCTTTCTCACGTTTAAAACGTTGGCGTTTCATCTCTTGCATCTTATCATCCCTAATGAGGATTAAAAAAAGGTTCATTAGACATTACTCACTTTCTCAAGAGATTTATGCAAGGAACACAATCAAAGTCGGGCCCCTACTAACGCTATTTTGTATCGCCCAACATTCATTCCGTTCCGCCTGTTTTGTTAGCATTTTAGGGCCCTTCAACTACAAAGGTCATTAGAGCCCCATCCACTGCGTCGTTCTAGTACAGAGACTGCATAGACACTACGCTAATGCGACGATTTTTGGGAATTAGCGGTACCCAGTTTTCCCAAGTGGCCACCCATGTCAATGCTAACTAGGGTTCCGTTGCTTAACTTCAGTGATCAGACGAGAACTGGTGTGTCCAACGCAATACATCCTCTCCCCCTTAACGCCTAAGAGAGGGTTGGACCCTCATTTATCCCACCAGAATTGAGAGCACACGGGCGATGTATTGGAGTTTTATGCAGCCGACCTAATGCTGCAACATCTTATTTGATAAAAGCAACTCCTAACCCTTCATCTTATTTGATAATGGTAGCTTATTTCAAGAAGGCTAATTCGCTCCCCAACGGCTGGAGTTAGCTCTTACACATTGAACATCATGTATCAGCAGTTGAAGGTTGAATTCTGCTTGAGACAAGACGCATAAAGAGAAAGACAAAGGGAGAGAGACACACAGACAGCTAGAAAGAGTGGGTGAGACACAAAGAGCGAGAGACAGAGAGAACGAAAGAGAGTGATGAAGAGAGAGGGAGACGAAGAGAGGGGTCCAAATAATGGAAGGGCCGAGAGAA
Source organism: Trigoniulus corallinus (assembly GCA_013389805.1). Taxonomy (NCBI): domain Eukaryota; kingdom Metazoa; phylum Arthropoda; class Diplopoda; order Spirobolida; family Trigoniulidae; genus Trigoniulus; species Trigoniulus corallinus. Next base: position 2,751,704 of record JAAFCE010006156.1, on the reverse strand, counting down.
ACGGGGAGGGGAGAGAGAGAGACAAAGTAAAGGAGAGAGATAAAGAAAGGGAGCGCGACGGAGGAAGAAACATATAAAAGGAGACAAGCAAGGGGAGACAAAGAAAAGAAGAAAGACAAAGGAAATGAGAGCGACAAAGAAAGGGATAGAGACAACGGGAGAGAGACAAAGATAGGGAGATAGAGGCAAACGGAGGGAACGCAAATCAAAGGGAGGGAGAGAGAGGAGGCAAACGGAGGGCAAAAAAAAAAAAAACAAAGAGAGGGCGAGAGACGGTTGCAGTAGGGCAGCGATGGACAGAGACACTCCAAGTGTGTACAGTAAACCCTCGTTTATCACAGTTAATCGGTTCCAGACCCTACCGCGATAAGTGAAATTCCGCGAAGTAGGATTCCTAAATATTTTCGTAGTTAGAACATAGAAAATCTATTTAAAACCTTCTAAATACATCTTTTTAACATTTTTAGAACCTCCTGGAAGAGGCGTAACAAGGGGGGGCAAGGGGGAACAGATATCCCCAGGCGTAGAAGGCAGGGGGCGCAAAAATGTACAGCAAAAATGCGCTTAGCGGGTGCCAGAGGGCGCAGATTTTGGTCTTTGTCCCCGGGCGCAGAATACTCTCGGCCTGCCTCGGTACGCCATTATCACCATTATCCGATACGTAGCGATGCAGAAGCATGTATGTGAAGAACTTACGTGAGGCGGAGCCATTCAGTGGCAGTGATAACTGAGCGTGCGCTGTTACGAAAAAAACCGCGATAGAGTGAAGCCGCGAAAGTCGAAGCGTGAAGTGGCGAGGGTTTACTGTATTCCGTTGCGTAGTACTTGAGCAAGTGAAAAGGGGTTTTCTGCACGTGCAGTGGGTACCTTGTACACCCTCTACAGAGCCGCACATTGTTGGTCCCCTCTTTCGGTCTTACCCGAAGCAAACCACCTGCCTCAGTCAGTATCTATCCTGCAACCGGGGGCACATGACGTCATACACAATAGCCAATAAGGTAGACAAACTACATGTAATTTACAACAATAAATTCCTGTCAATTCTCCAAAACGTATGATTCTACTGTACATGAAGGATTGTTTACATCTGGAATTATTTCAACATATTTCTTGATGTCTGTGGGATACTTTAGAGAACCACCCTTTATCGATTGGGGCATCGTGGTTGAAATTTAATTTGGAAAATCACAAATTCAACGAAATAAAAAAATTAAAAAAGATGGAGACTTACGGTCGGTACCTATAAGAAGGCATACTGCCAAATGTGATGATTCGATTCGCATTTTCTACAGAAGTCTCTTCTTCCTTCTCTTTGCTACCCACTTTAACCGGGATCTTACGAACCGCCGGTCTTTTCATGTAGGGTGGATCGTATCGAGGCATAGTACTGCGACGCCTGCAAAAATTCACATCTGTTATTTCAAAGCAACACTGCAAATTCGGTATCTAAAGCCATATCTCCACCAGTTAGGAAATGATTTTAGAATGAGCGCATAATTGTAAGGAATTTCTGTCATTTCGTAGTTGTCCTAGCACAGTACCGACCCACCAAGGCAGGGAGTGAGAGAGCGGGACAGAAAGGGCAAGAAAGAGAGAGAGAGAGAGAGAGAGAGAGAGAGAGAGAGAGAGAGAGAGAAGGGAGGGGGAAAGAGAGAGAGGGGGGGCAGAGAGTGGGGGATAGAGAGAGGGACTGAGAGATAGAGGGAGACAGAGAGAGAAGGACTGAGAAAGATAGAGACGGAGAGAGAGAGAGCAGGGGCGGATCTAGGTTTCGTGGGGCCCAGGGCTTATTGAAGTCCAATAATGTTACATTGACTAAAATTAAACAAATAATAGTATAAATAATCATTATAATTATATTAATAATATTAACTATTTCTTACTATATGATAAATGCTCATTTTTAATCAACAAGTATAAAAAAATTATGATAATTTCATTTTTGGGGGCCCTTCACACTTGGGGGCCCAGGGCTTCAGCCCTATTAATCGCTATGGAGATCCGCCCCTGAGAGAGAGAGAGAGGGGGGTGCCCACTGCGACAGATCGTGATTTGTGTGGCCGAGTCTTAAATGTTGAATGCTTTACACGAGGACTTTAACGCCTTTGGCAGGGCAGGGTATATTGAACCTAGAAACATATGGCAATTTACATCATACTTTTAGAATGCTAGTTGTCGGATCATCTTGTTTATTTAACGTCGATCTATTTACAACCTCCACATCTAGCAACATTTCCGATCCATTTACTTGCTTTTCTTGCAGGGTAATAGGCTAGGGATTCAAGGGAAGGTCCCGTCCCCGGGCACAACATCCGTGGTTACCAAATTGATGTTACAAAATAACTCTTGATGGTCTTGCAGGTTTTAAGGTTTTGAAACTCAGAATTTCCGGTCAAGCATGACGATCCACCGTACGGCTAACACCTTGTCACGAAGGGGCCAGGACAGGGTGCGAAAACTGCTTTGTTCCCGGGCGCTGAAAACTCTAGCTATGCCTGTGTACAGGGTTGCCAGACTGTTTCAAATTAAAAAGAAGTCTGCAATTTATCAAGACTGCACTCTAATATTAATTTTTAATTACAGTTAGATGGAACTCTCAAGCCCTTCTCTTGCTAGGGCAGGAAAAGATGCCCATTTTTGTCCCAATTGAACTCTTGTGCCTCTTTGTTGAACGGTATTTCATGTAGCCGGTTGCCAACCTAAATGCTACAACCCCTATGCTTATTCACCGTCACCGTAAGTTTCTTCGCTAGGTCACTTTTCCTTTAGATTTCGTTTCGTGGTGTTTTAGGGCCCTTCAACTACTACGTAGTTCTAATGCAGAGTCTGCACAGAAAATATGCTGTAACGACTACTTTCGGGCAATTAGGAGTACTCAGTGTTCTCAAGCGGTCAACTATTCTAGTACTAGCTTGGGTTGCGCTGCTTAACTTCAGTGGCCACACGGGAACTGGTGTGTCCAACGCAATACACCTTCACGCCAGGGATGCGAGTTCCTACACCTGGAAATGTGCTGAGCTACGTTCCCTGCAGAAAGTGTTCATTTCCGCGCAGTTGTGACATCGCACACATCACAGGTGGATTTATTTGAAAAGCATTCAACTGTTGCCCTATTCCTAAATAAAAAAAACAATAATTAGGTAGTTCGCGAACGTTTGCAGACAACAAGCGCTCACATGTCCAAAACCATTCCTGAACGTTTGACGAAAACAAAATTGTTTGCGATCGTTTGCTAGATTAAGGCAGTTCAGGCGAACAGTGTGCTAAACTTTGGTGGAGATCCGACTTTAGAAAACAACATTTCATAAGTGAACGTATCTAAATTTGCATTTCGTTTCAAGCCTAGAATTTCAATTTAGTTTTGTGCTCGCAAACAGTAGAGAATGCTATAAGGAAACAAGGTTTGAATATACAACAATTCGAATGCTACACCAAAATAGTTAACACTACAATACAAAGAATGACACAGACACATAGAAATTAAACATGCATTACCTGTTGATAAAGGTGATTCCCAGATTGCCAGTTGTGGGCGCATTTAGGAATCGTAGAGGGGTGAAAATTTACACTCTGGACTCTCAGAAAGTATCATACCAGTGGGGAAGGGGACAAGTCAGAGTGATGCAGGCAAACACTTCAAAATGCGAAATCAGAAGGAAGATAATAAGGACAAATATGGAACCATGCAAAGAGCAGTAAGTGACCCAAGGATTTAATTTGGAAAGGTTAAGCCTGCGTCTGTGGCACGCGATATTAGTGCTAAGAGCACTCGAGCAGACTGCAAAATTATGACGTCAACCTCAGGCGCGAACAAAAATAGCACCTGTTGTGGTTCCACGGCAGGAGAGAAATCACGCTAGGGTTAAATGTTCCTAAAAATGCTAGTGAGGTGGTGTACAGAGCACAAAAATCTACAGTCAATAGAAATTCAAAGAGCAGACGTTGTTAAAAAAGTGATGGCCAATCAGCTGCGCACGACACATGTAAGTGGCAAATGTAGTTGACTACCTCTCAACTCCACTTTTGGGAGGATTTTGCACTACCCTACCAAAAAAGTGGAGCTCCTACATCACTAGTTTGCGTGGCATTCCGTCTTCTCTTCAGTGTCATGTGCCATTGATCGAGGCTTTAAACAGATTTTAAATTTGTTATCAGTCAGGAGTGAAGGGGAAAAAGGTAAAATTTTCAAACCCAGGTGGGTCTTTATCCACATATCACTGAAAGAAAACCACCAACGTCAACCACAGAAGGGAGCTGAGGGGACGAACTCACACAATGAGTTCAACCTAAGCAAGTTGGATTCACTACTGATTGAGTAACTGAGGACTGCATATTAAATTGAGACTCCACCAGCTGAATAGTACTAATAATACCCTTTTTTCCACTGGCGACCATTTTATTGCCCACTGGAACACGTGGACGGCAGTTTTACACAGCTGGCTACTGGCCTAATGATGCAAACCAATACTTATTTATCCTCGGCCTGCTGTTCGTTGGGGCCCTCCACCAAGATCCTACACCTGGGAATTTTGCCAACCTATTCATTGCATGTGCCCTTCTTTCGAGGGAGGCCTCTCTCCCGCCTGAAAGAAATCAAACCACTAAGCTCTAGAATTGAACCTGGAATCACTGACGCAGTAGTAGAGCACAATAATGGTGCCAAGGGCTGATCTCCCCCACTGCTCGCCATCACTACAAAATTGCATGGAAACTCGATGCCATGCTTCTGGCAGTGAACGCCACAGGTAAATGATGTGAAATGTGTTTGAAAACGTTGTGAAAACATGACAGAACATTGAAGTGGGCCACATTTACACCCATAAGGCTTCTAGCTGGCCTCACCAATCTCTACAAAGTCCTAGTGTGCCACATGTTCATCCTTCAGGTTTTGAACATTTACACCCATAAGGCTTCTAGCTGGCCTCACCAATCTCTACAAAGTCCTAGTGTGCCACATGTTCATCCTTCAGGTTTTGAGTGAGCCACATGCTCGACCTTTAGGCTTCTAGTAGGCCACATGCTGGCGCTTCAGTTTCCAGTGGGCCAACATTACCGTCCTTCAGGTTTCCAGTGGGCCACATGACGTTCCTTCAGGTTTGTAGTGGGGCACTTGACAATCCTTGACGTTTCTAACGGGACAAGTGGCCGTCCTTCAGGTTTCTGGTGAATCACATGACCTTCCTCCAGGTTTCTAGTGAATCACATGACCTTCCTCCAGGTTTCTAGTGGGCCAAATGACCGTCTCTCAGGTTTCGAGTATGCCACATGACTGTCTTTTATTTTTCTAGTGAGGCACATGACCGTCCTTCAGGTTTACAGAGAGCTGCAAAGCTGTCCTTCAGATTTACAGAGGGCTGCAAGGCTGTCCTTCAGATTTCTAGTAGGGCACATGACCGTCCTTCAGCTTTCTAGTGGGCCACATGAAAGTCCTTCAGGTTTCTACTGGGGCAAATGACCGTCCTTCAGGTTTCTACTGGAGCATATGACCGTCCTTCAGGTTTCTAGTGGGCCAAATGATCGACTCTCAGGTTTCAGTTGACTACATGACCGTCCTTCAGGTTTCTAGTGGGCCAAATGACCGTCATTATATTTAGAGTGGGCCACATGACTGTCCTTCAGGTTTTTGGTGAGGCACATGACCGTCCTTCAGGTTTATAGTGGGCCACAAGACTGTCGTTCAAATTTCTAATAGCAGATTTCTAATGACCATCCTTCAGGTTTTCTACTGGGGCAAATGACCGTTCTTCAGGTTTTCTACTCGGGCAATTGACCGTTCTTCAGGTTTTCTAAAGGGGCAAATGACCGTCCTTCAGGTTTCTGTGGGTCATGACTGTCCTTCAGATTTTCAGTGGACCACATGACCGTCCCTGAGATTTCTAGTAGGTCACATGACCGTTCTTCAGGTTGCCAGTGGGCCGCATGACCGTCTTTCACATTTCTAATGAGTCACATGACCGTCCTTCAGGTTTCTAGTCTTCCACATGACCGTCCTTCAGGTTTCTAGTTTGCTACACGACCGTTTTTCAGATTTCTAGTTTGCTACACGGCCGTTTTTCAGGTTTCTATTGGGCCACGTGGCCATCCCCTAGGTTTCTAGTTGCCCAAATAATCGTCATTCAATTTCTAGTGGCCCACATGACTGTCCTTCAGGTTTCTAATGAGCCACATGACCGTCCTTCAGGTTTCTAGTGGCCCATATTACCGCCCCTTAGATTTCCAGTGGGTCATATGACCGTTCTACAGGTTTCTGGTGGGCTACAGACACTCCTTCAGGTTTATAGTGGGCCAAATGACCATCCTTCAAGTATGTAGTGGGCCACATGACTGTCCTTCAGGATTCCAGTAAGCCATATGACCGTCCTTCAGGTTTCTAGTGAGCCACATGACTGTCCTTTAGGTCTCTAGTGAGGATAATGACCGTCCTTCAGGTTTATTGTGGGCCAAACGACCGCCTCTCAGGTTTCCAGTGGGTCACATGACCGTTCTTCAGGTTTCCAGTCGGCCCCATGACCGTCCTTCAGGTTTCTAGTTGACCAAATGAGCGAATTTCAGGTTTCTAGGGGGCCACATGACCGTCTGTTAACAGAATATGTGAATCTTCATAAGGTTTTGAGTGAGCAAGTCATCAACCTGTGGAGGCTCGAGCGCGGGGATTCATGGGTCAAGTAAGCTACCACTAAGTAATCGAGGGGGACTTTTGATATTAAAAACCGATATCTAGGATAATGCCAAACTTCCGGGTCTGGATCGAAACTACAAAAATATGAAAACCTTTGTGAACGTGCACAACTGTATTTGCTATTTCGGGGTGAAGAGAGAGGGGCATCACGTGTGTCTTCCACCGCCATAGCCCGGGGCTTTGTCTTGAAGGTGCAAAATGCACTGGAACAGGCTCGCACGCCGTTCATTTCTGATATGGTTCTGCCTGGCTCAACTCTGGACGCTGATTGATCAGTTTGAATGGTTAATTTAACGTCGGTCATTGTACTTCTAACGAGAATTTACTGACTCCAATGGCAGAGCTTCGAAACAGGAACTTTACCAATGGATATTTTATTCCTTATAGAAAGGGTTCCCTTACATGCAGTGGTGATGTACACAACACAAGGGGACGCAGTTCGATTTTCCATCCAACGGAATGGATAATATCAGGGCGTTCGTTATTCAGTTCACGATTTTGAGGGGAGGATTTCCACTTCGGCCATTTACTAACGTCAGAGAGGGATGAGCTCCTCAAGCCCAGAGATCTCCAGTATAGACATTTCTATGTAGAAACTAGGAAAGTGGAGATTCCATTGCAAGGAAATTTCAAATATTCCATCGAAAAAGTGTGAAGAACTGCATTGCTGGGTCCAGCATGTGATTTCATTTATCTGTCATCGAACACCATACTAAAGGAACTCATGCCAGGAAAGTCAAACGACAAGGGTTATCTATACTAGACTAGAGTATCATTATGTTCTTAAAAAGTGTGTCAAAATTAGCATGCAAAAGAAGACGTTGTGGCCGACTTCAATACTAACCTGTAGCACACGGCTAGTAAAGCAAATGCAACAAAGACGCCACCCACCACTGACACCAAGGTGGCTACCATAAGAAGAGTGTCACTGGCTTTCGAGCCCGCTGTGAGGGACACAAAATGTTTGGAAAGGTGAGAGGCAATGTTTTTTCATGACATCCTATCCTTCGTTTTGATACTGTACTACTCAAAGGAATTTCAAGACATTTTTAGGAGAAGAGATCTCTTAAAAACCATCAAGAGTATCGTTCAAATGTATCGTTGACCTTGCATACAAATTTAGGAAATATATTATCTGGATTAAGGAGAAGGCGGGATCGGTGGGACCTACCAGATCAATTAGGTATTGATCACTTAACTAAAGGGAAATCCTACAATGTAGCTATGGAAGTTATGGCAAATATGGGATACTTAGTGATAGAAGTTTGTTAGAATTAGTTATCACGTGTAGCTAAGAAGTGACAAATTGTGAAAAAAAATATGGTAGAGAATATATTAAGACGATTAAAATACGATGAAAAGAGGAAGGGTCAAAAAGGAGGAGACAGAAAAAGGGGAAAGGGGATGGAGGAGACAAGTCAGAGAATAAGATGAGGAAGAGGAGGAGACAAGAAACAGGAGAAGATGAGAAAGAGGCGGAGGAAAAGAGAAGGTGAGAAAGAGGCGGAGAAGGAGTCGATAAAGAGGAGGAGGAAACAAGAAAGAGGAGGGGGAGAAGACGACAAAGAGAAGGAGGAAGAGACGAGAAAGAGGATGAGGGAATGAAAAAGTGTAGGGGGAGGGCAGGAGATGCTAAGAAACAGAAGGATAAGGAGAAAACAAGGCTAGGTCCAATACATAGATGCGAGTTACAGGAAACAGACCAGATGGATCTAGAGCAGTGATTCTCAATCTTTTTGAAGCCAGGGAGCACTAAACTGTGACATTTTACTTGCAAGGAGCCCTTACAAATCACAAAGTTCAAAAAAGTCAGTTGGGAAATTTTATAACGACAACGTTTCCATTTATTTGTAGAGGTAGAAGGATAAAAAAGATCTTGAAGTTTATAAAGTGACAAACCTTAGAGTCATGAGATTGAGTATGATTATGAATAACTTTAAATATAACAATATTTGAAGGACGGTGACAAGCGAAATCTTAATGAGACGTAGTTCTTACTAATTCCATAAGTAAGAGACTCTGTTCTTGAAATGACTGAATCCCACCACTGGGTATAAGAGCAAGTCAAATCAATCATTAGAGCAGGTGTGTGGGGATACACAATGCAATTTTGCAAGGTGTATGTGGACCTCGTTGAGTTACAGAAGTGACTAAAGGTAGATCAAAAGAAAATATAGGAGCAGGTTACATGGCAGGATGGATGGGATCCTGATTAAGTTGAAGTGAAAAGCGGACCAACCACAACTCACTCTGCAATATTAGGAAAGATGACCTGAAGATGAAATATCTGCAAGGGTTACTGAGCCCTATTCTTTCATCTTTACAAAATCAACCCAGGTAAAAGGCAACCAGTCACAAATTTGGGAAGCATTCTAGAATGTTCTACTTGAAATGTTATTCAGCATCTTGATGATGTGATTAATATTTTAAGAACAACCATGGATGCGATAACATGGAAATGATAACCGAAGAGATAACTAAAAGACGAGTCGTTCAATCAAGAAACAAACCATTAATTGTTCCAATTTCTGTTCTACTTTTTTCCATTCAGAGCACAGTATCAAGAAGGACAGATGTCAAGAATTTCAAGTCATTTGCATACCACAGGAATTATAAAACATCATAATTTCAAAATGAAAGTTTTTTAAGGAGAGAAATAAAACAAAATAATAACAAACAATTGCAACTCAAGATTCAGAAGGGTGGCAACATGATGAGTTAATGAGTGACAAAACTGCATAAACATCCACGGCTATGAAGTTTGGCATTTTTGAAAATATGCACCACCTTGGGTCACACTTGAAGCTATATTCAAGTATAGCATTCAGATGACTTGTACAGTGGTTTGGGGAAAATGGGGATTACAAGACAGAAATAGAAATGATTCAAGACATTAATAGAGTACACTGAGCAAAAGTAACCAGGATAAACGCAGTAGCACACTGACACCAAAACAAAGTATAGACTGTACATATATGTATAAAGCGATAGAAATACAGAGAAAAGAGAAAACAGAGATGAAGATATATATGAGAACAACCTATAGATGACTTAGCACCTCAGAAAGCATAATACGTTACCTGTAACATACTGCAGTGAGGGCAAATAAAATGAAGACTGCCCCAACTACTGACACAAGCATTACGACCAAAGAACCAGCACTCACTGAACTGCGTTCCGGTTCTGGAAGAAGCAGGATGTTAGGATGATGGGTTAGGATCAACGAATTTTCTCTTCCTTTTAGCATAAACCTTATTATCCAGAAAAATATAGATATGTAATAAAATTAAGATTGAATAATGGGCGCCAAAGTCTTCAGATGCCCTTGTACGATTTAATATTATTATTTGGAAAACATCTTCATTCAATCACAATTGATGAGTAATACAGCTATCTCTTAAAGCTGGGTTTCCACCGCATGCAACACACTCGCACAACTGTTTCATGAGGCAAGACTCACATAGTGCAGACATGGCCTCGCCCCAAAACTTGTTGCACGAGGCAGCCTCGTGGTGAGCTACCTCGTTGTCAGTTTTTGGATATGCATCAGAGAGCCTCGCTACCCCCGTTTCGTGCAGTATGAACATAGATAGTGAGAAAATTAACCATGAAGAAACCATCCTGCATCACCGAATTGTAGAAAAATTATTCATTTGTCTCACCAAAACTGATGGCTCACCTTCTTTCATGCTTGTTTCACCCAATGTTTCAATAAGTGTAAATAGGAAGGCTTTTGTGAAGCAGTTGCACGAGTATGTTGCATGCAGTGTAAACCCAGCTTAATAACATGATTAATTCCTAGCATATAGCGTTGATGCAAAGCACTGATAGCCATGCTCAGCACCATTATAGTTTTAACAAAAAGTACTGATACCAATCTTTAGGGGATAGTGTTGATTAAAAGCACTGCCACTCATTATTGCCATAGTTATAATGTTAATGAAAAGTACTGATACCAACTCTTAGCATAGTTATAATGTGAATGAAAAGTACTGATACCCATCTTTAGGATATGGTGTTGATTGTTATAATGTTAATAAAAAGTACTGATATCTTAATAATTCTTAGCATTATTATAGTGTGAATGAAAAGTACCAATACCCATCCTTAGGACTGTGTTGATTAAAAGTAGAGTCATTGCTATCATGTTAATAAAAAGTACTGATATCAGTTGTTAGCAGTCATAGTATTGATGAAAAGTACTGATATCAGTTGTTAGCAGTCATAGTATTGATGAAAAGTACTGATATCAGTTGTTAGCAGTCATAGTATTGATGAAAAGTACTGATATCAGTT
>JAAFCE010006156.1:2688598-2740719 GCA_013389805.1 Trigoniulus corallinus | reverse complement strand
TCAGTTGTTAGCAGTCATAGTATTGATGAAAAGTACTGATATCAGTTTTTAGCAGTCATAGTATTGATGAAAAGTTCTGATACCCACCCTTAGGGTAGTGTTGATGAAAAGTACTCATACCCATCATTAGGGTGGTGTTGATTAAAAATACTGATACCCATCTTTAGGATAGTGTTGATGAAAAGTAATGATAACCAATCTTTAGTCGTTATTGTGCTGATTTAAACAACTGACACCCATCGCAGTGTAACTACATATAGGGTTGATTAACTTAACACAACAATTAACTGACATAAATACAACAGCACCATGATCACGAGACACTAAATATCTTGAACACAAAGAGAAAGAATGACGAAAAGGATAGGTCCTTATTGAAACTCATAATCTTCACATATAAATAGTAAGCAACGTTATCATCATCATCATCATATCATACCCTTATCCCGCCTGCGGCAGGGTCGGGTCCGCAGGTCAATTGAACATGCTCTGACTGGGGACACCGTTGTCAGGCGTCTGGAACCAACAGGAATATTGGCTGGTTGTCTTTCGGGGGGGGGGGGGGGGGGAATGCTGGCCTAAACATTTTTACAACCAAAACAAATTTTGGCAGGTAAATTTAAGCTTTGCCGGTTATAATACTGCATGGTGTCTGACCTATTGCGAGCGGCGAATTGCGTTGGACACACCAGTTCGCGTCTGATCACTGAAGTTAAGCAACGCAAGCCTAGTTAGTACTGATACGGGTGGTCGCTCGGGAAAGCTGGGTACTGCTAATACCCAATAATCGTCGCATTAGTGTAGTGTCTGTGCAGTGGACGGGTCTCTAATGACCTTGTAGTTGACGGGACCTTAAACTCCAACAAACAAACAAACAATGTATATCAAAAGATGATAAAGCCTGGTTCTGTGGCACATGACGCCCAAGCAGACAGCAAAATTCGGATGTAAACCACAGGGACTAGGAGAAATTGTGCCTGTCGTGGTTCTGTGGAAGAAGAATCCCACCAGATTTCTAATGTTCCTGAAAATACCTGAGGTGGCTCACATAGCACAAGGCAAAAAAGTATCGATAGCCAATCAGATGTGTGTATTGTAGTTGGCTGCCTCTCAACTCCAACTTTTGGTTGTTTTCGGGCTACCCTACCAAAAAATTTTCTTGCTGAGAGAAGGATTGATGAAATAAGGATTCCCGCAGGAATAACTGCTTATCTCCAAACACTTGATATCTCAATAAACAAGCCATTCGAAGATAATCTTCACTTGGAAATCGATGAATACATTGAAAACAGATTGGACAGAAATATACAGGACATGGAAATTGTAACATGGGTGAAAAACTCATGGGACAAAATAACTGACAGATTGTAGGGAATTCTGGTCGGAATTCAGAGTATGGTTACTTATGACGATGTTCCAGAAGAAGATCACATGACTGTTTTGAATAGATTTATGTGTACAAATATCATATTAATATATCGGTATGTATCTTTAATCCTTATACCGGGTAGCGCAGAAAGTAACTACCCATGACTTTGCTTGGTCATAACTTAGGTCTGCCTTGGAGATTTTTGATGAATAGCACAATAATCGAAAGAGTGGTTCATTGGCTACAAATTTCTCATTGGGACCATTTAGTTTTGATAGGTCATTGTTGAACTAGAGAGCAAAATGTAAAGTTATGTCAAATCTGGTCTATGGGATTCCGATACCTTCCTAAGGAGCCACTTTTTGAGACTCTCAACAATGGGAAATGTTTTGTCAGATGAATTACGTTGGATTTGGCTCTTTGGCCGGTTTTAATTATTCCAAAACTAGACCTCGTGTCCAAGCTTTTATTATATTTCAAAAAGGTCCGCATTTGCTAATAGAACATTGTTGGATATCATGTGGCAGATAAGACATGGTTCTCTTCTTGTGCCCTGTTTCAGACCTAAGGGGTGTATACATAATGGGTAAAACTAGAACAACTTTTGCACGGAACCCATGGGCGCTGAAGTAACTCAAATGCGGTATGGAAAATGGATGAATCCCTAGGCGCACAATGCTAGAGCCGTCGCTAGCTGGGTTGGCCCTTGAAATCATGGTCGACATTATGCTGGGGGAAGGGACACAAAGGGCATGGGCCCCCGCCATGTAGAGGACATACAAGAGCACACAAGAATGCGCTAGGACGGAGGAGCGTCTCTGGCTCACAGTAATACCCAGTGAAGCCCTAAGAGCACATTAAGGGCCTTGCCTGAAGTAATGTGTCATGTGGTTCTAAGCTAGAGAACAAGAGAAGATGGTAGGTGTTTTAGGGCAGGGCAAACGCGAATATCAGGGGTGGCGAACAGAATGAATTTAGTTACACAAATAAAAATTTTGACTTAAGGATATTTTTTCGTTAGGTTGCTTCTTCTTACAATGTGTTCACATTCAAATTGGTCAAACCCAATTTCATCCCTTAAGAAATTGGGATAATGTCAACGGTTAGTGTATTCAAAGCCATGTTAACGATAACGGTATTTTGTCTCTCCTGAAAATCCTTATTCCTGTGACTAAACTTTTTCTGTTCGCCACCTCCTGATATACAGACATTCAGTCAACCATTGTGAAGAATTCGTCAAATACTGAGGTCCTATAAAGACATCAGAGCCCCCATCAGATGACCTGAGGCACCCACACCAGTTGAAGACTAATTCTAAAGATCACGTTTCTGTCTATTGTAAATGCTGATGTTGGAATTCTGTTGGCCCCAGTGGCGGTTTTAGGCACGTGCAAACTGTGCAAATGCACGGGGCCTCGCTTTTGCAAGTTGAAAGGGCCTCGCACTTTCAATTTACACAGGTTTGCACAGGGCCTCGCGTATGCTAGAACCGCTATTGGTTGGCCCTAACCATTTTCTATGGCATATTTTTTTTTTTACCAAACTTCGAGGTTACACAGTTTAGGAAAAACCTCAATTTTCTATTTAACCCATCCATGTTAAATTAGCATAGCATCTCCTAACCCTTTAACGCCTACGGCAGCACAGTGTACCAGTCCTGTCTCTCCAAATAGACATACGGGCGATATATTGGGCGGTGTTTTTCCGCAGCCGGCTGCTGACCAAAGCTGCAAACCCTATGCTTATTTATCATCGGTCTACTGTTCGTTGGGACACTCCACCTAAGCCAGGAGGGGCATATACAGTACAAATGAGATTACATTCCCTGCAAATAACAGCAACTCCCTTTTCCCGCCCATGTCAGGGTTGGGCACCCATCTTCCCCTCTGAATGGACACAAGTGCGACATCTTCGACAGTTTTTCTGCAGCCTTTTGCCAGCGAAAGCTGCAAACCCACATACTTATATATCATCGGCCTACTTTTAGTTCGGGAATCCCACCGACGCCAGGACGCGAAGTCCTACACCTGGAAATACTACATCATTTACTCATTGCATAGTAGAGGGTTGTTCTTCAATGTGGCAATGCCATTGTGCATCACATGGAACCTCGGTTTTACTTCTCATCCAAAGAAAGGCGCAAGAAGCCCACAAACCTTGGTCCAGTATCACACCTACAACCACTGGACGCAGTTACTGAGCACACTACCCAATGTACCACCAAGGCAGGATTTTCTCTGCAAATGAGAATTTTAATTAAGCATTGAGTCATATTACTCCAAACATACGTGGCATATGTGCCAAAATGGTATAGACCCAAATAGAGGAATATAGAGAATACTCTCAAGGCAACTCCAAAAAGCAACTCCTAACCCTTTTCCCGCCTATGGCAGGGTCGGGTACCTATCTTGTACCTCTGAATGGCCACAAGGGCGATATATTCGTCATTGTTTTCCGCAGTCCGTTGCCGACCAAAGCTGCAACCCCTATGCTTATTTGTCGTCGGTCTACTGTTCATTGTTTGGGGAATTCTACTTGTTGTTGTTGTTGTTTGTTGGCGTTTTAGGGTTATCAACAACAAAGGTCATTAGAGCCCCGTCCACAGCATAGTTCTTATGCAGAGACTGCACAGACACTACACTAATGTGACGATTTTTGGGTATTAGCAGTACCCAGTTTTCCCAAGCGGCCATCCATGTCAGTACTAGCTGGGGACGGTGTGTCCAACGCACTTCGCCGCTCAGGAAATTCTACCAACGCCTGGTACTCTACCCGTTGCGTAGTAGCAGTGGCGGTTTTAGGCACGTGCAAACTGTGCAAATGCACGGGGCCTCGCTTTTGCAAGTTGAAAGGGCCTCGCACTTTCAATTTACACAGGTTTGCACAGGGCCTCGCGTATGCTAGAACCGCTACTGCGTAGTAGAGATGCTTCTTTTACGTGCAAGTGACATCGTACACCAACACGGGACCTCGGTTTTACTTCTCATCCAAAAGAAGGCAAACTCGCGGCCTCTCTCCTCAAAAGAAGCCACCCCATCTCGATCCAGTATTGATCCTAGAACTACTGACGCAGTTGCTAGGCGTGCTAAGCACTATGCCACCGAGGTAGGCCAGAGAATACTCTCAATGAACTATTTCAAATTTAGCAGCCTTAATAGTAAGTGGATAGCCTTCAATTAGTGTAGTGTTTATGCAGTCTCTGCAATATACCTATGCAGTGGATGGGGCTCAATGACAGAGCATGTACAGTGAACCTGCAGACCCAATCCTGCCACAGGCGGGAAAAGGGTATGATGATGATGATGACACTGTATAGTTTATAAATCTGGATTTTTGAATCTGTTTTGGAATGTTGTGAAGCATAATCTACATTAAAATTGAGACTTACAGTACTGTACTTAGAAATGTATACCATATTGCAAAATATGGTCGTTTTTACATGGTCTGGATATAAGAGAAACTCGGATATAAGAGACTATTTTAGATTTCCCAAGGTGTCTCTTTTAAGAGCTATGCGATGCGATAGTAAAAATACTCTAATCTATTAGAAAAAATTTAACTCTGCATTATCCTGAAAAAACCTACTTCCAAAATTTCTGAAGTGTTTTGGGAAGTGAATGCCCCCTCCATCAACTATAACTTTTTCCTATATCTTATAATTTTTGAAATAAAAGTATTGGTAACTTTAGAAATTACATCCTGTACAGCTGAGCAGTGGCAAACCTGGGACCTGATCATGAATCATATCTAGTCCTGATTGCCTCAAAAACAACAGCAAACTTCCCACTGATATTTTTCCTTCCAAAATTATTACGAGTCAGATATCCACCCATCTAAACCCTCTGAATGGACACAAGAGCAATATGTTGGTCATTGTTTTTCCACAGCCAGTTGCTGACCAAAGCCTACTGCTCGTTTGGGGCATTTCACCAATGCCAGGGGGAGCACTGGCACCACTGCCACCATCGCCACCTCTGATATAACTTGTGATCTTTGTGAATGTTATAAACCAACACAACGATCCCCATTGAAAGAAATTTGGATGAGAGGAGAATTTTACAAACAGGTTGCTTGAGAACAAGAAACTGCTAAGCATTTCTTGGATACTAACAACTCTAGAACAACTCTTGAACGTCTTTCTTTCACTTTTTCCTCATCAATGCATCTCTATACAATTTTACTATTATGCTTTAATATTTAACATTTGGACTATAGACCACAAGCTAGTCCAGATATACCTTGCTGTAGATCACATTGACCTGCAGATTGCATTCTAGACCAGTACATATTTCTTAATTCATTAGCGTTGATTGGCAACTTTAGTTGCCTGGCACATTTAACAAATTTTTAAAATAAGTATAGTTAACTATTTTTAGTAATTTAGTTATTAGCAACAAAATTATCATTTTGTAAAGCAGTTTTAATGGTTTGAACCCTGTGCTATTTATTTTGTTTCTGTGAGAAATTTAAATTTTTTCCACATGCCAAAAGTTGTGCAATTTTCTTGCTCTAATAACATATGAGTATTTTTAGCTTTGCCTTTGTTAATCTGATCATTACTATGCATTATTTGTCTAGTTTTATGTATTTTCTATTAGATTGTATTTCGTCTTAATAAATTTTAATACTTATACTTCTGCAACAGTGTGTTCAACTAAAGTTGCCATTGAGCTCAAGCAGTAGCAAATGAGATTTTATATTAAAAATTCTTCCATGTTATTGGTACTCTTTATAAGTGAGTGTATTATAATTTTAGGCCATCTTTCATCATCATCATACCCCTATCCCGCCTGCGGCAGGACCGGGTCCTCTGACTAGGGTCACCCCCGTCAGGCATCTGGAACCAGCAGGAAAATTGGCTAGTTGTCTGTGGGGGGATGCCAGCCTACCCCACTCTTCCAACACTGCAATTTAAAACCAAGATAGAAATTTTGGCAGGTAACTTAATGCTTTGTCGGTTATAATATTGCATGGTGTCTGACCTGTTGCACAATAACTAAACTACCCTATCAAACATAGGGTGCTCCCCTTTGTTAAGCATCTCTCGCTGTGTAATATGGTGATGCTTGGTGTCGCCCTTAGGAACTTCCGACATCCATGCCACCTTGTAACGCAGGACTTCCAGTCTTTGGTGGATGTCAGGCGTGTGTGCCACTTTCTGTTCACGTCTTCTCTCCCACCATGTGATGTTAGACGTCGGGTTTTTCCCAGCTGTTTGTTATCCCTGCTGGAATGCTTTTCCTTACAAGGAAAGGGCTTAAGTGTTCACCTGTGCTAGTCACCACTTTAAACAACGCCTGATTGCCTATTTATTTTGGAGTATTGGATAGCTAACTCTGTGGGATTTTTCCCTTTCTGTACGTTTTTGTATGCAAAATAAAATTATAATAATAAAAGTCATGGGACACCACCTCTTTAATAGAAACATTCACAAATATACATATTTTAGTATCTTGTTGGTCCACCTTTTGCTGTTATCACAGCATCTACTCTCTGGGGCATACTGCCCACAAGGTTTTGATATGTTGTGACAGATAACTTATGCCATTCTGCCGTAAGTGTCTTGGACAGTTCGGGCACAGATGTCAGGCATTCTTCATAATTGTGAAATCGACGTTCCAACATGTCCCACAGATGTTAGGCATTCTTCATAAGTGCGCAATCGACGTTCCAACATGTCCCACAGATGTTGGGCGTTCTTCATTAGTGCACAATTGACGTTCCAACATGTCACACAGATGTTCGATTAGATTCAGATCGGAACTCTGTGCAGGCCAGTCAAGTTCTCAAACCCCCATTTCATCAAACCATGTGCCTGCAGTCCATGCTTTATGGAGAGATGCGTTATTGTGCTGAAACAGAAAAGGGCCATTGCCAGAGAAATGGGAGTGCTGCATTGTCCAGAATGTCCAGGTAATGCTCTGCATTTAGATGTCTGTCCACAGAAACGATTGCACCCAACCCATACCATGAGAAGCCCCCATGCCATCACTGACCCTCTGCCAAACTTCACCATGGGCACAACACAGCTTGGCAGGTAACGTTCACTGGGCATTTGCCATACCCAAACCCGTCCATCAGATTGCCAGATGGTGTAGCAGGACTCATCACCCCATTCATTCATTTGCCATTGATCCAGAGTCCAATCTCCTCGCTGCATTGTGGGTGCTGATGTAAGGCTTGTAGGCTGCTGCTCTGCCATTAAAACCCATTGCATGTAGTTCTCTGTGAACAGTCTGGGTGCTCACAGTTGTTCCCATCGACTCTATGAATGATCTTGTCAGTTCATCAAGTGATGTGTGACAGTTGTCAGTGACCATTTTATGAAGAGCTCTTTGGTCTTTAGCCTACATAATCTTGGGTCTTCCAATCCTAGGTGGAACACTTGTGGTGCCTTTCTCTTTCCAGGCTCAGATGACGTTGTGAACGGTCGATTTTCGGATGTTTAGGAGGGTTGACGTCTCCCTAACAGTTTTGCTTGCAAGATGGCACCCAACAATTGTACCTCTTTGGAAGTCTCAAAGCTCTTTTCTTTGAGACATCATTCACGGAAGTATCATCTCACAATAGTGTACTCTCTGTCATCTATACATTCTATAAATACTGTAGATCAGGGGTGGCCAACAAGTCGATCGTGATCGACCGGATGATCATGAAGCCAATTTTGGTTGATCTCTCATGATGTGTTGACTCAAGACCCACCTCAGTGATGTTGTGGATCAGTGTTTCTAGGTCTGCGTCTATGGTTCTAGGTTCGATACTGGACCGAGGTGGGTCTAGTATTGAACCTTCCCCTCCCCATTTTGACTATGCCTATGACAAGTCGATCACGACACTTGTAAGATAAAAAGTACATCTTATGTACACAAAAGTTGGCCACCCATACTGTAGGCGATCTTATTAGCCAACTTGGGGATAATGGTGAAATAAGTGCAACAGAAATAATATCATAGTGCCAGAAATCGTCACCTTGTGGACGGAAGGTTAACCATTATCATCATTGCACCTACAATAGGGGGTGCGTGGGAGTAGGTGGTGGAAAGAGACATGGTGGCATGCAGGGTGGAGGGGGGACTTGGTGGGAGATAGGCGGGAGTGGAGGACTAGAACCCACAGACCCTACCCTGCCGCAGGCGGGAGAAGGGTGAGATGATGATGATGATGACCTACAATAGGGGGTGTAGTAGTTCACTGCAGATGTGTTGTATGTAGTATAAAGTCATGTGCATTGCACATTCTCCTTTATTTACCCACAAAATTGCCGCCATATTGGTGTTTGCTTATCTCAATCATTGGTTATCTCGATGCTTTTTAGCAAACCCCTATGCCATCGACCTAACAGGGTTCCACTGTACCACCAATTGAATTGGGCCATGTGACTACAGATGAAGATTCTGATTTGTCAGATGATGAGGTCATTGGTGATTTATCACGTTTTCCCAGACAAAAATTAAGGGCAGAAGTTAGTGTTGAATTTGAAGAAGTTAATGACCCTGAATATATTACTGAAAGACAAAATATACCAAAGAGCCCTCATGCAAAAGAAAGACAAGGGGCAAGAAGAGGTGAATACCATCAGAATCTAAATGGTCTCAGACAATTCAAACCAACTGGATCTCACCAAAATATTGCAAGAATGCTATTGGGCCATCTACCATGGCCTTTTAAAAGAACACAATTATAGCACCATTGGATGCATTTAAAGCATTCTTTACAGATGATTTAATAAACCTAATAGTTCATCAAAAAATCTCTATGCAGGAAAAAAAGGAAATAATAATGAAGTTTCCACTTTCATTGGTATAATGATAATTTCTGGATTCATCATCATCTCCTCAGCAAGAAAGTGTATTTGCAAGAACCTGACTCCAGAAGTAGGGGAAAACCAAAATGGACATGGGAGCAGGTCAGGTCTCTAATGACCTTGTAGTTGACGGGACCTTAAACTCCAACAAACAACAAATGGGAGCAGGTGGTGCAGAGGGACATGGAGGCATGTGGGGTGGGAGTGAAGGATAAGAACCTGCACACCTGACCACATCAAAAGCAGGAAAAGGGTGCAATGATGATGATGAAGAACTTCACTGCAAATTAAAAGTCAGAGCATCTTCTGTCATTTGAAAGAAAAACCATTTGAACCCTGTTTCTTTGCCATATTTAACTTAATATACTATAATATTGTTAGTACTCAGTAGCAACTGTAGTTGCCATAATTTACTTTTAGTATTAACCAATTAGTGCTCATATCTATAAAAAGGTTTCAAAATTAATTTTTACTGTTATTTTCCCTGCTGAATGCATGTTAGATTAAGGGAAAAATACTGAAAAAAGTCTATGTTGTGCCATTCTGTTTGAAACATAATAAATTCTAAATACATTATTATTCTACAGTAAATTTTTCGTGAAATGCTAACATAAAAATCTTTTCAGATAAATTACAGGGGTTGGACAAAATAATATGAAAACCATGGTATAAAACACTTCATTTTGGGGGTTTGTTTCCAAGTTTGTTTGACAAGGATTTTTGTTGCTCCCTTGTTCTATAACTTCCCAGGATGTGGTATGAGCTACCAGTAAGTCTGTGATAGTTGTGGTTCTTTTGTTGTTTGCCATCACGTTAGACCTTTCAGAATTTCAAACAAGGACAAATTGTTGGTGCCCACTTAGTTGGTCCATCTGTCACAATAGGTGCAAGTCTGCTAGTGTATCAGAGCTTCTGTATCAAGGTAATGACTGCTTACAAAGATAATGGGAAATCATTGTCTGCTAAGCACAATAGTGGAAGAAAAACTAAACTCAGTGATAGACAGAAGGGCATTGAAGAGGATTGTGACCTTAAATAAGAAGACTACTGCCATAAATGATTTTGCTGAGCTTAACTTACATCTAGACACTAGAGAACTTCATAAATTAGATATTCATGGTAGAGCAGCTATTGCCAACCCTTTTGTGATTCAGGTGAATGCAATCAAACGACTTCAGTGGTGCAAAGAGCAGAGACCCTGGACAACATAACAAGGGAAACATGTTATGTGGTCTAATAAATTTTCATTTATGCTATTCCCTACTGCAGGACGTGTTTATGCATGGGGAACTCCCAGGGAAGCTTACAGTCCAGAATGTCTGCTGCCAACTGTGAAGCATGGTGGGGGTTCTGTCATGGTTTAGGCATTCATTTCATGGTTTTCTGTGGGTCCTATTGTTACAATGAAAGGAAAAGTACATGGAAAGGTCTATAAAACCATATTAGGCGACCATGTTCATTCCATGTCATGGATGTTGTTCCCAGCAGGAGATGGCATTTTCCAAAATGATAATGCCTCTATTCACACAGCTGGAATTGTCAAAGATTGGTTTGATGAGCATGAGGTGAAATAGCACATCTTCCTTGGCCTCCACAGTTGCCAGATGTAAATATTATTGAGCCTTTGTGATCTGTATTGTAATAAAGGTTAAGGACCTATTACCCACCTCCAACATTGCTCAAGGAATTGGAGCAGTTTCTTTGTGAGGAATGGTATAAAACACTGCTGACCACAATTCATGACTTATATGCATTAATCCCAAGGAGGATCCAGAGTTATTTGGATGCCAAAGGTGGCCCTAAACCATATTAAGGAAGTGCTCATATTAATTTGTCCAATCCCTATATCTCATATTGAAAAAATGTAGTACATCTGTCAACTGTTTCAAAGCACAATGAGTGGATCATCATCCCTGTCCTTAGTTATATGCAACACCACTGCAGATTTAATGAATTAATGTGATTTTGACTTAATATGCACCTCTATGATATAGCATTAGCATTTTGATGAAATAGTAATTCTCCTGATAATCTGTCATTAATAATGATAACAATGATGAACTCCATGCAATTACATACATGTACAGTAGGAGAGATTCTGATTCAACAAGAAAGCAAGCAACATCAATGCATATCTGAAATATGAGTTCATGTATTGATGTTAGTTTAGAGAGAGAGAGAACAAGAGAGATCTAGTTAAAACAATATTTTATGCACGTGTTATTGACATACTGGTTTTCGTTTCGCTTCTTTTACCTCTCAAAGTAGAAGAACTGTCTTTGAAAATAATTCATGGATTGCTTGTGCTCAGTCAAGTGCAAAATATTATTTTGAAATGAAGTTAGACCTACTATGTACTTCATACTGAAAAATTTCAATATCTACCATATTTTTCAGGTTTCAAAAGAAAAGAAAACGAAAAAAATATCAAGGCATGTATGTATTTATATAGCCGTGGAAGAATGCGAAAGCTTGAAAACAAATTATGAATCCTGAACAAACGTTTGATGGTTATGTCTAGTTCATATTGCTAGTTATACTAAAGTGAAACGCATGCTTGTCATGTGAAATGAATTTTTGTCAATGATGTGTGAATTATGGACATGTTAATGAATGAAATGAAAACAACAACCCTCAAGATGTAATGGCTAATGAAATCTTTGAAAAGAAAAATACTGCAATGCTAAAAACAAAACAATCAGAGGAATTATGAAGGTCAACTACTGTACTACTAATTACTACACTCATAGTCATTTGGAAGTGTCATTCTTCTTAGAGTGCAAAATTATTTTGTAGTTTGTTAGTGGCATTTCTTAAAAGAAAGAACAGAAAGCAGAGGAAGCAAGAATATTCCAATTTTCTGAGGTATAATTTCCATTAGAAAAATGACTAGGTGTGAAGGCCAATATATGTAAGCAAGTAGAAAGACACTTGCATACTAATTAGCACAGACCATTAAAACGATAGCTTTTTTCTTAAGAAAAACTCATGCTTACAATTATTAATAATATTTTGGTATAACTGCAGTGTGGTGATAATTAAACTGGGGAGGATTACAGTCAAATAACTCAAAATCTATTGAGGAAGTTAACAAAATTTGGCATATACACCATATTGAGTTTGAAACAAAGAAAATAGTTTGAAACATCGCCACCAGGGGGAATGGCACTGAAATAAGAAATGTACAGACTGCTATTTTTAATATGAGGCTAAGCTCAAATGAACCCCTTTACAATCACAGAAATATGGTCAAATTGTGGACAGATAAAATCTCTGAGAATGGATGGAAGGGCTCATGTGGACCACTAGCTGTGATTAATTTTGGCAGCTGCTGCTTTTTGTAGATGATTGCGTCCACCAAATTGTTTTTCCTTAAGCCTGGTTCTGTGGCACACAACACTGGCAAGAATAGAGCTTGAGCAGATGGGAAAAGTATGACATCAACCACAGGCACTAAGAGAAATTTCACTTGTTGTGGTTCTGTGACAGGAAAGAAATCAGGCCTAACAGACCTAACAGCTAATAGAAATTCAAAGAGCAGACGTTGTTAAAAATGATAGCCAATCAGATGCATGCAGCATTTGCAAGTGACAAATGCTGTTGACTACCTCTCCACTCCACTTTTGGTTGATTTCATGCTACCCTACCAAAACAGTGGAGCTCGTACATCATCCGTTTATGTGGCATTTCACCTGCTTGTATGCAATTCTTGTCAGTGTCACATGCCACAGAACCAGGCTTCAGCAGCGGCATTCAACCAGTACCTCCTATATATGAAGGCCTACTCATTGCATAGTGACGTCAGCAAAGGTAGTCCATTAGTCTTACCATTGCTTCACAAGAAAATCATTAGTATAGAGACTATACTAATGCCTTTTAGTGTTTAAATTGGTGGGTGTATACTATAGACCAGCGGTCTTCAAACAGTATTTTGTGGAACCACAGGGTTCCACAGTACATTTCTGGGGGTTCCGTGAGTCAAAATAAAAATTTGAAAAAAATTATGAAGCACTCACTAGATACCTAGTGTATATTAACAAAAAATATAAAGAAACATTTATTTGGAAATTAATCAGAAGCTTCATGTGTAGGTTGCCAAATCGTTAACAGCGGCAAGATATACTGTACGTTTCTAAAGGTGGGATGGGGTCCCCCAAAACATCTTATAGATCTAAGGGTTGCATGAATCGACA
Organism: Trigoniulus corallinus; assembly: GCA_013389805.1. NCBI lineage: Eukaryota > Metazoa > Arthropoda > Diplopoda > Spirobolida > Trigoniulidae > Trigoniulus > Trigoniulus corallinus. The sequence goes on along the minus strand of JAAFCE010006156.1, from coordinate 2,727,353 downwards.
GTTTGAAGGCCACTGCTATAGCCTCATCATCTTTATCATCATACCCTTATCCCGGCTGTGGTAGGGTCGGGTCTACGGGTTCTAGCTCCTGAATACCTCCCACCAGGTCCCCATCCACCTCACACATTACCATATCTTTAAGGACAACCTGCCCCCAACTTCAGCTTTCATAAAGTAGCAAACAGTCTTCATCATTATACCACCCTTATCCTACCTGTGTCAGGGTCGGATCAGTGGGTTCTAGCCCCCCCACTACCTTCTTTTTCCCACCAGGTCTCTATTCACCTCACAAACTACCATATCATTATGGACAACCTGCGCTCAAGACTACTTTGGTCTCCCCTGCCTCGGGTACTTCCAACCACCTGCATTCCTGAAGTAAACCTAATGAGCTCCTGCTCCCCTCTTCCACCCCAGGCTACATCTAAAATACTCATTCTTAATTCTATCAGCTCTCCACAGCCCACTCAGGTACCAAAGCATTTGCATCTTGGCTACTTTCATTCTATTGACTGTTATGGCTTGGGGTATATCTTTTGCTGCACTCACTAGTTTAGAATATTCTCTCCCTTGGTCTTTAACTCATCAGAGAAGGCCTCGTACTTATGGTATTTGGCCAGGGCAATAATCGTTTTACCTGTGGTTTTGGCCTGCCAACATTGTATTTTTGATTCCTGGTTCCCTGTCTCCATCCCCTTGTGGAAAGCAGCCTTCTTTTGCTTGATGGCTGTTTCTACCTCATAATTCCACTACCATATCTGCCTGCCCTGGAAAGCCTAATTTTTATTGTGACCCTGTCCCACATGGCATCAGTTGTCCCTTCCCAATCCCACTCTGCCTGCCTGTGACAATTTTGCCCCTGTGACATTTCTGACTCCGAATGATGACAGCCTGGGGCCCACAACGCACCCTTGAGGGCCACTTAAAAATAAAATTCCAATACCCGGTATACTGTATATAAATACATACCCTGGAGTTTGCTGTTACAGTTGGAAACTTAAAAAAACTTACTACGGGTCCTTCATCATAGTTATCCCGACATTTTGGAGCACACAACGATAAGGCATAGGACACAGCTATAACTGAAGACTGTTTATAAATCCAAAATCCAAATTTGATGCTAAGCACAAAATAGAATCCTTCACCACATAATAATGTACAGTTATATTTCATTAATTATTTAATCTACTGTGATTAATAATTATTTAAATTGCACAAAAAACACGTGGGCTACAATGGATGAATGTAATGCTCTACGGGGACTCTATGTTGCAGTGGACTACTTGTAGTGACGTCATAGGATTGTTATAATCGTATGTGTAGGCCTTCATATATAGGAGGTGCTGATTCAACTCGCACAGCGTGAAATGCCAACCACATTTTATCAATCAATGCACTTGTGTTGGATAGCACTATAGGGTGAACCCAAAAAATTCTTCCCCAATGCTGTCTTACATTTCTGCACAAGAAAAGCCACAATAATACTTAATCAGCAATATTCATTTTCTAAGTGACTGCATGTTGTTGTTCAAGTGATGTTGCACTGTAGCTGGTTTCGGCTGCAATGCAGCCACCACAAGACTGCAAAATGTGATTGCAATTTGGCTGGTTTTCACTGCAACAAGACTTCAAAACCATTGCAAACTTGTGGTTCATGTGAGCTTAGCCTAAAAAGGCATTATATGCAACATTTAATAAACTAATATCATAACTTGGATTAGGCCAAGACTAAAATAAATTACGACATCTCAAATCTAATTGCTGCACATTTTTTGCAATTGTTCTACTCAAATGTTAATATTCTTCTGGTCACAAGTTGTAAATATACGAGGTTGACAAGCCTAATGAAAAGCAGAGCTATTATTATAAATTTGCGATCTGCAAAGTAAACCGCTGTTAGTGATGAAAATAATTACCGCACAGCAAATTGAATGCTTTCCTTTCTTAATACACTGCATTTTCTCTGAAAATTAGTCTTGGAGTGCCATTTTTTATTGGCATTATTATTCTAAAAGACTTTTGACCTCCTAGTGGCAGAATTGTTAACAAATTACACTCTGTAGTGGAGAATTATGAACTATTTTTTGTTCAAAAGAGTCGATGAATAAAATTTGAATCTTGCTCAACAGATTTTGGGTTTTAGACCTCTGAACACTTTCAATTTAACTATGGCAACCTTCATTTTGTACATTATTTTATAACTACACCATTTGAAAAAGGTAATGATTCTTTTTTAAATGAATAATGCAGCAAAGATGATAAGCAAACTAATTCAATGCATGATATAAAACACAGCCACTCAACGTCTTTGACATATTTCACCGCTTGCAATATTTTTCAGGTGCATAGTAGATTTATTTGTTTTGTTCGTGTTTCAGGGCCCTTCAAATACAAAGGTCAGTAGAGCCCCGTCCACTGCATAGTTCTAATGTAGAGATTGCACAGACACCATGCTGGTGTGACGATTTTTTGGGTATTGGCAGTACCCAGTTTTCCTTGTATAATTGTTATAAGGGTGGCCCAGAAGAAAGCTTTAATGCTGGGCGTGGGTACAAATACATGTATGTAAACACTGCTATTGGCTAACGCATATTATGGCAGTGTTTGAAAGCCCATACTTTATACTTCATGTTCCCGTTTTTTAATGCAAATTATTGACGAAAAGAAGTATTTTTGGAGAATAAGTGGCTTTCTTTACATTCCTTCCATGATGATAACAATAATATAAATTTCCATTTTCATTTAAAAAATTTGCAACATTTATACAAATTTCATAACACGAAAGCTAGATGGCCGGGAAAGCTAGAAATGCAAGATTCATACAAACGGGATATTCGTGGCTACACAAAATCATTCACAGAATTTATATGTATCTCGTTCGCAGAGAGGAGCAGTTTGAGTGCGAAACATGAGGAGGGTGGGGGACCAAAAGCCCAAAAGTAGCAATCATTGTAAAGGTATTTACCAAAGATAAGATTATTCATTGCCTGCATCTTTCACTTTAATCGCTAGGTCAAATTACTAACTGAGTAAAATGCAAAGTGTAACCAAGATTATTATACAGTAATAGTCAAAATATCAGGAGGTTGCAAATAAAACGAGTTAAGGATACCTTTTCGATAGGATTCTTCTTCTTACAATGTGTTCACATTCAAATTGGCCGAAGCTAATTTTATCCCATAAGAAAATGGGATAATGTAAACGGTTAGTGTATTCAAAGCCATGTTACCAATAACTTTTTGTCTCCTGAAAAATCTTATTCCTGTGAACAAACTTTTTTGTTCGCCACCTCCTGATATATACATGAACATTATCTTTGTAATACTGGACGATTCCTTTATAAAATAATTCTTTTGAAATATTACAAATCCAATAATTTGCATTATAAAAAGCACTATGCCTTTTGCAGGAGTTTCACGGTACACAGTATAGGCTTCAAAATGCCACTGTAAAATGCATTAGCCAATAACAGTGGTTGGCATACTTATAGCCACGCCCAGTTTAAAAGCCATCTGCTGGGCCACCCTTACAGCAATTTTGCCATTTACCAAGTTAGTTCTTTAGATTTGCTTTTGTTTTAGGACCCTGCAACTACAAAGGTCATTAGAGCCCAGTCCACTGCATAGTTTTAATAAAGAGACTGCACAGACACTGCTGATGTGACGATTTTTCCGTATTAGCAGCACCCAGTTTTCCCAAGCTGCCACCCATGTTAGTTGCTGTGCCTCGTTTTAGGGCCGTTCAATGGGGATAGCCCCATCCACTGCATAGTTATAATGCAGAGATTGCACAGACGCTATGCTTATGCAACAATTTTTGGGTATTTGCAGCACCCAGTTTTTGCAAACTGCCACACATGTAAGTTGTTTTGCTTTTGCTTTAGGGCCCTTCAACTACAAATGTTAATAGAGCCCCATCCACTGCATAGTTCTAATTCAGAGACTGTGCAGACACTACCACACAGACACTATGTTACTTGTAATAATTAATACTGCAGCTTAGAAATACATTATTATGTTCAAAGGTAAGTAAAAAAGAATTAGAAAACGCAATTGATAAAATTATAAAGAGAAGCAACAATATTTTTAACACAATGATATTTATAAACTCATTAATTATATCACTTAAATTGGAATGTGTTAATTTCGTTGATAAGTTAAAAAAGAAATCAAATTGAATAAATTTGAAGTAAAAAGAATTCATAGTAATGGGTAATTTTATACTAATATTTTTAAAGAATACTAACTCTAATTGCAAATTCATAGATAAGCCTTCATGCATTACTTGATACATTATTTTGAAAACATCTCCCTTGTCAGACACCAGCATGCATTTCATTCTATGTTATTTATATCACTAATCACTACAAAATATTAATTTAGATTCGTTCATTAAAATAGGGGCAGAAAGCTGCAGTCACAAGTCATCACAATCAAAAGTTGATGATGCATCCATCCTTGCAGACATATCCATCATGCACAATGTGAAGGAAACAATTCTGGATGATGAAAAGGTTTCTCTGATGAATAAAAAAATTAAAGTAGGAATGTGAAATACCGTATTATCTTGCGTATGATACGCACTTTTTTTTCCAACAAATTGGATGTCAAGTCTGGGTGCATATTATACATAAGAATAAAAAATTTCAGCCATTTTAAGAGGAACACTAAGCATGCGTAAAGAATACTGGATCATCCAATGAGAGCAAGAAAAGAGACACATCTGCTTATTGACCTCATTTCACTTATACTAGATGCTCTTTGAGTTAGTTTCAGAAATACAGTATAATATCTAACAATCTATACTTTATTTACCTTATACCATAGATATGTTAATACAAGCATAACCTAGGTGTAATAATACCAGTGTACTACTAAAAAAATTAACAAGTCCTGTAATAAAAAATGAGTATTCTAACAATACCGATATTAAAACCCTGGAAATTTTTCAGAATCGTCATCTGAAAACTTAGCCTGTATATTATACATAAGTATTGAGTGTTTTAGATTAACATAACTCTTAAAACTTCGGATGCGCATTATGCACCAGTTGGTATAATACTCGAGATAATATGGTACTTAAAAACGAGAATTCTTTATTATGAAATGATACTGAAGAAAAAAGCAATGCAGTGATAATATTAACAGTGAAATTCAAGAACTTAAGGAAAATGTATAAGGAGAGTGTATTTGATAAGAGTCTATACCTTACAAGAGCTTACATTACTTTCTAAATTCATGGGTTATAGATACTCACAGAATTCTAAATTGATAACATTATGTAAAGATGTAATTGATAACTTTGTGAAGATGATAACAAATAATGGCGGAAATACCATAAAATCTCAACTAGAGTCTGCAGACTATATACAAAACATATGTTCATTTAGTGTAAATTATATGTGAGTGCAAACTAGGGTAATTCCATGTCAAATCACCAGCTTTCAGCTTTCTATCCAAGCCAACGTCACCATCAAATTTTGTCATGATAAATTTTGACCCAAGTTTGGACACCAGTTGGTGAGCAGCAAAACATCTATGTCTCTATATATTTTGCAGCTATGCACAACGCACACTATATTAATCTCAGTTGAAATAACAACTTTGTTCTTTTTATATATCCAAGAGATATTCTGCATGAAAGTTGCTGAAAAACATTTTGCATGGAAGATTAGCCAACATTCAGGCCAAAATATCTCAAAATGCGCCATTTCCAACTTGGTTTTCAATGGTTCCATTGGAAAGAGCAGGGTTGGGATCTAAGTTCTTAGTGCAGACACAGAACTCTGCTTGAGAGGCACTTTGCTGTGGTATCCAATGGATGAAATCATGATTCATTATGTAAACAAACTATTTATTGATTAGAACATTTATAAGTGCAAATTATAATGTTAAACTAACTGGTTAAATACGAAATTCAGGATTCATATGTTTGTTTTATAAAAAAAATTGTATTGTAACCTAGATTTCAATTGGTTATGCTTAGTTACATTAGATTGAATCCAGTTACTTAATTATGTCAGCTGTATTTGCGCCTTCCAATACAGCATGTAGGCATTAAGAAGCATGCAAAGGGCAAATGGATTAGTATTTGTTTTTCTAGGCCACAATGAGATTGGTTTTTCATTCATGGGCGTCACCTTGCCTTCTGTTGTCAATGCATCACATTATGTTCTTTGGTGTATAATTCATGTGCCTTTGGATATTGTGATTGGGTGAGACGTTATTGTTAATTTATGTGTATTTACTGGCAATAAATACACATATAAATAACAAGCAACACCACTATTCAATTAATTTACATTTCACTTAAAATTAATGATATTCAATTATTAGATTATATTGCCAGAGCCAATTGTGCTGAACATTCAAGAACAGTTTCAGCTGTTTAAACAGTGACACTACTCATTATTGGAGCCTCATCCACAATTTATTGTTAGCAGCATTCAGGCTTGGGAATCATAACTATACCCACTTTAGGCTTGGAATCCTAGACTAATACTCCACATTAGGTTGTAGAACATGCCAGATACCCAATTAATAGGTTGGGAATCTGTAAAAAAGTGGCCCACCCATGGCTAGCCTTGCCTTGCTAATGGGCATGACCCCTAAGGCGATGTAGTTGCCAATCTTTTAGATTGGTCGTGGCTCAGTCACCATGGATTATACTAGCACTCTTTAAATCAATTTTCTATGAATTGGCAGTCTCAGAGATAGACAACATGCAGTGTCTTAGCATACAAGGCTATACCTCAGTTTTTTAGTGTGAAGAAGTGTGATATTTTTTCATATTCAGTGGAACCCGGATAAGAAGTGTTTCAAGGGACCCAATGTTTAGTGGCTTCCTAAGCAGGAAGGTCTTTTAAATGGGAAATTCGCATCCATCTGTGGCAGGGTCGGGTCTGCAGGTTCCAACCCACGACTCCCACGAATCTCTACCAGGGCCCGTTTGCCATCCCCACACTCCCACATCCTTACCTACAACTTCCTCTCACGTCTGCTTTAGCGTTCCATGTCAATTAAAAGAAGTCTTCTGCCATGGCCTGGAGAGAGGCAAATCTCGTTTGATCACTGAAGTTAAGCAACGCAAAACCAGTTCGTACTGACATGGGTGACCAGTTGGGAAAACTGGGCACTGCTAATGCCGAAAAATCGTTACATTAGTGTAGTGTCTGTGCAGTCTCTGCATTAATTGCCTTGTAATTGAAGGTCTCTGAAACACCAACGAACAAACGCCAAAGCGTGGAAGCCATTCTCCAAGCACTGCCTGCCGAGCACACTGAGACACCAAAACAGTGAAATTCACATAAGGCGTTCAGTGGCCATATTTTCGTTAACAAAAATGAATAATGTGGCTGGCGACTGAATAAGTCATAATATTAAAAAGTGACTTACCAACGGAGAACATGGTTGTTTGGTTAGGCCATGAGGAACTTCCCTCTAGAGTCACACGAGTAACGACCTCACCAGAGGTTGGATCTAAAGTCACTTGTGGAATTGAAGTACTAGAATGTACTTGTATGGGTGGTGATCGAACACCACAGTCTGGTCCTGTCCAACCATCATCACAGTAGCAAGTATTGATATTGGTACATGCCTGGAACGATTTCAAGAGTACATTCTTTATTGACAGACATGTGCATTATCGCTTAGTAGGTAACAAAATAATTCTACAGTCTGAAGTTGAATTTGGCAGGAAGTGGGTCACATGTAAACAGACAGACGACCTTCGGAATGACAGGAATCACAACAGATGAAAAAGTCGCTATTTTCAGGGGTAGGTTAAATGATTTGAGCACTGATTTTCGGATTCTCAAACAAAACTCCTAACACTGTCTTCTGGGCACTAGCCTGGAGCCGTTTAACACATTACTTCAGGTTAGGCCATTTATTGTGTCCTTAGGACTTTACTGGATATCAACGTGAGCCTGGGACGATTCTTGGTCCAGCTCACTCTTCTTTCTACATAATGTCTTCTACGTGACGTGACACTGCATTCCAGGAGTCCTTGAACCTCAACATGGTACCCACAATAGTAACAGGGGGCAGGCAACCAACTTACCCTTCTAGGGTTTCCATCTGTTACAGATACAGAATGTGTATTGGGCGTCGCCATCCTTCTATGGGCAAAATAAGCATTTTGGCGAGACTGTTCTCCCCAACTTGCATAGGCAGGTGCAGATGGAATCATTCCTATTGAGGGAGTGGGGGACGTATTACCCAATGTCCCCATTCCTCCTAACGACCCACGGTCTAATGACCCGGAAGGGCCCCGGCACGCTGTACACCTGGCCTGCTTGCCAGGTGTATGGCGTACGGCTTCTCTCCTCCACTGTTACTTTCTTATTGCCGACCTCAGCCGTCCTGGTAAACGTCCCGTTTAGAAATAAAGTCCTCCACTAATACCGACATTTCAGGTAATTGTGTAAGGGTACTTCATGAAGTATGGAATTGCCAACTTTTTACTAGGATTTCTCCTATTTCAGGCAGGATGAGTTAGGTATATCGCGACTGGTTGCACCTGGATAAAAAAAACCGATTGCTGGATGAAATCACAAAATATTTAATTTTTGGAGAATTTGGGAGAGCAATCTCGCCGGTGCTCATCTGATCCCTTAAGTTAAGCAACGCAACCCCAGCAAGTACTAACATGGGTGGCCGCTTGGGAAAACTAGGTACCGCTAATATCCAAAAATCGTCCTATTAGCGTAGTGTCTGCGCAGTTCCTGAATTAAAGCTACGCAGTGGACGGGACTCTAATGACGTTGCAGTTCAAGGGGGTCTTAAACACCAACAAAACAAACCCATATAGTAATTGGATGGTGGACGCAAGTGAAAAACGGGTACTGCTGATACCCATTCGTCGTAACAGTGTAGAGCCTGTAAAGATTCCATATTAGTATCCACTGTGGGCCCTAATTGTTGGCTCTAAAATAACAAATCATTTAATTTTGGTCTTAATAATGGGGGGGGCAACCCGAACATTTGTCCGGGGGGCCAAAATTTAGGGGCGACATTTTGGCTGTAAGTGCGAGAACAGAGCGCCGCTTCAAGGGGCTGCAATTTGTCCTTTTGTCCGGGGCGGCAATTTGACTTTTTGTCCGAGGCGGCATAAGTGCTACGGCAGGCGCTGTGTCCCGGCTTAGTTAACAAGCACCTACTAATCCATTACCACCTATGTCAGGGTCAGGTAGCCACTTTAATCGCAGTGAGGCACATGCGCAATATCTTGGACGGTTTATTTACGCAGCCGGCTGATAACAGTCAAATGAAGTCATAAGAAAATTAAAAAAAAATTATGAACACTCAATACAATTACCCCATGACCAGAGCAATCCAGGGCCACATTATTCGAAGGACAGCGCGAAGGTGGCTCATAGAATTTCAAATTCACACAGGTTTGATTAATGCACATCTGAAAATAAACAGTAATTATATTACAATGAATGAATGAACACTGAAGTTAAGCAACGCAACCCCAGCTAGAACTAACATGGGTGGCCATTTGGGAAAACTGGGTACCAATATGAATGTGTAAGCATTTGTGACCAAGACCTTGGTATTGAGATTTTCAAGCTAGACCCATATGCCTAGATCTCCACCAGTACCCTAGCAACACCATTCCCTTATCGCAACCATTCTAGCCGCCCCACCCAACCACTCACCATCCCCGGGACCTCTTCCAATGTTGGGATTCCCAACCCTTCCTGCAGTGGTCCAGTATCCCACGCCTGACATCCTCCACTTGATTCCAACCCAATCACCCTGTGATCGTTGCCATCCTCTGTTACGTCACCAGTGACCAAGGCCTTCACCGAAACAAAAGTGAGCTCTCCCACCTACTGTCATAATACCGAAAATCGCTAAAACCCAAAAATCGCCGCATTAGTGTAGCGTCTGTGCAGTTTCAGCGTTAGAACTACAGTACGCGGTGGACGGATCTCTAATGACCTTTTAGTTGAAGGACCCTAAAACGCCAACGAAACAAATGAAAAAAAGAGGGTTTCGTACCAAATTTTGGTCGTGAAAGTCAAGCATATTACCCGGGATAAAAAGTGGGTCAGGTTCAATAACTCCCTCCACTCCCGCCTATCGTCCACCAGGCTCCCATCCAGTCCACACATTATCATATCCCCGAGTGGCTGTATGGCGTTGGACGAACCAGTTGTCATCTGATTACTGAAGTTAAGCAACGCAACCCCAGCTAGGACCAGCATGGGTGACCGCTTGGGAACACTGGGCACTGCTAATACCCAAAATTTGCCGTAACAGCGTAGTGTCTGTGCAGACTGCTCAGTAGAACTAAGCAAGGGACGAGGCGCTAGTGATAGTTGTAGTTGTTCCACGTCTGCTTAGGTCTTCCTCTACCCCGGGTGCTACCAATAACCTGCATCGTTATGATGGTAGAGCGGCTGTATTGCGAAGTAAGGCAACGCAACCACAGCAACGTAGTGCCTGTGCAGACTCTGCATTGGAACTACACAGCGGTCGGGACTCTAATGACAAAACACCAACAAATAAAAGCTATGATGGACCTAATCAGCTCCTCCTCCATCTTCTCACCGATACCACCTCAACCTCTCTTATCTTTTCCGCAGTGTCCCACACCCCAAGCTACTCCTAACATTTTCAGTCCTAATTCTGTCTGCTCTCAATACCCTACCCATGTACTGCAGAATTCACATTTCAGTTACCCTTATGCTATTTTCATGGCTTTCTCACACTTCCCAACACTCAGATCTATTCAGCATAGCTGGCTCAGATCTATTCAGCATACTGCTCTGTAGAAATTTCCCTTTCTTTAACTTTATTGTCACCCTCCGATCACCCACGATTCCACTTGCTTGTATCCACTTCATTCATCCAACACTGATTCTATGGGTCACATCCAAATCTATTTCTCCTTTGCTCTTGTACACTGATCCTAGGTACTTGAATTCCTGAATATGTAACGACGCCAGGCACCAACATTTGCTGCACTTCCTCTGATGAACTTTTCTTTCGTCTAAGCCATTGGTGTATTTCAGCACAGCATTAGTCTTTCTATAAGACTGCTGCTGCTGGGGTGCAATCAGTGACGTATCCACGGGGGGGGGGGGGGGTATGTTAGAAGTTGCACAGTAGTGGAACTAGAGGGGAAAATGAACACGTCTTCCTGCTAAACGTGACCATGTGAGAACTCCCAACGGAGTAGCCATGGGTGTTGGTTGCACTGGAATAGCAGGTGGAACAGTGGTGGGTGTCGATTGTGATCCGTCTACCCGTTGAGGTGGTGTTTGAGCTGATTCGTAGTGTGGATCGTCTATGACAAGTGATGAGTGGAAAGCAGGCTTCAACCTGTTGAGAGTGACGTTGTTTCTCTGACCATTGATGTCAACTGTAAAGTACCTGTCATGGTGCTGAAGTATCCGGAAAGGACCCTCATATGTTGCCTGCAGAGGATGTCCGTGTGCTCCCTGTCGAATGAAAACATGAGTAGCTTCCTTCATTGAAGGAAATTGAAAAACAGCCCGTGCACGTGGTATCTGAGGTGGTTGATGTTTCAGGGAATGCATGGAGGTGCGCAGACGTTCTATGTAAACATCTACATGTACATCTACATGTAAACATGTACTGGTCTCTGTTGCAAAAAAATCACTCAGGAGACGTAAGTTGGTGCCGTACAACACCTCTGCTGGGTTAGCATTAAGACCTTCTTTGATAGAGCAGTGTAACCCAAGGAGGATCATTGGTACATGATCACCCCAGTGTGTTGGATCTTCCACTGCTTGCAGAGAAGTCTTAAGTTGGCAATGAAACTGCTCCACTAGTCCATTGGAGGCAGGGTGGTATGATGTTGTACGGATGTGATGAACTCCAAGTAGGTGACAAAGTTGCATGAACAGCACAGAATCGAATTGTCTACCACGATCGGTAGTGATGGTAGATGGGACCCCAAGACGAGATATCCAATGTGTTACAAAGGCGACTGCTACTCTTGGAGCTGTGGCATCAACCACAGGAATCGCCTCAGGCCACCTAGAAAACTTGTCCACACATGTCAAAAGGTAACGATGGTTGTTCGATGGTGGCAAAGGTCGCATAAGGTCGATGTGTACACGATCAAAACGTGTTGCCGGCGGTGTGCAAGTGGCCACTGGTAAAGAAACATGCCACTGAACTTTGCTCCTCTGGCACTGAATGCAAGATTGGGTCCAACGTGCAATGTTGGCGTTCATGTTAGGCCATACATAACGCTCCTTTGACATGTCGTATTTCTGTCGTGAAGGCAGAGATGATTTCCAAATGGCAAGCGTCCCATGGTGAGTGGTGTTCCAGATGAGTGGTGAAAGCAAATGTAAGTGGTTTATGATCAGTGTAAACCATGAAGTGCGGTCCCTGGATGAAATATCAGAAGTGTGCTTTCTTAACTTGGCTCTGGTATCAATTAAAAAACACTGATGTGTGTCCTTGTTGTATAAGAAAAAGAGACTGTTGGAAATTGCCTTGTCATCCAGCTGCATCCCCAGTGTGGATGACTTTATTCGTTTCCCTGAGAGCAGGGGGCACGGCACTTCCTAGCTCCTGTACCAAAATGTTGATGGTACCAGCAAAGCTCCTTGCATGGCTGGCCAGATGGTGATTGTTGTCTGGGTTGCTGTCATGGACGGGAACTTGAACACTCTTGAAAGGGTTGCTGAGGCTGCTGCCGATGCATATGTGACAGCAGTGAGCTCATGTTACTGCTCAGGTCATCCACCTGAGATCGCAACTGCAACAGGTCAGTCTCCATACTTGAAGAAGTGAGTGCTGGTGTTGAACTAGAGATGGCATTTAAGTTGTTGGGTGACAGATCCATCACTTCCATCATCTTATCCACCCTTTCTGCGAGTTTCTCTAAGGTCGTGGTATTGTCTGCAGTAGTCAAGACTATTTGCACCTGACGGGGGAGACGAGACAGGAACAGCTCCTTGATAATGGTGACATCCCCAGATGAGGCATAACTGTCCCCAGCCAACTGCTGCATCTGGCACAACAGTTGTGATGGTTTTGTTATCTCCCAGATGTTGGTCCGTCAAAAGCTGCTGCATCTTCTGGCATTGTGAAAGTGAACTTTGCTGTAATACAGCCTCTTTCACAGCATTGTATGCGTCTGAGATGGGAGGGCACAAAACCAAATCCCTGATATCAGATATGGTTTCTTGGGGCAGGGCGTCTATGACATGGTCGAATTTCCATGTATCCGATCTGATGTTGTATACGCAGAAACGATGCTCAACAGCAGCAAACCACATCTCTATATCATGACCCCAGAAAGGTGGCAGCTTAAATGCCTTATGATCCTTCTGATGTGCATTTACAAATGCTTCACTGTTGATCCCATCTGCACTGAGATCAGGAGGCAATAGTGCGTTCTCCATTCTGACATTTGCAGAATCAAAATTTCAATAAATTGATCAATACAAAAAAAAATATATCACTTCCCTGCAGTGCACGTCTTAAGGGTAGTGTACATTTTGGAGAATGTCCAATTGGGATTGTGTAGCCTCTGGATCACGTCCGGGTCACCAATTTGTAGCGTGTTCGTAGTTGCAGTAATCCAGAGAAACTAACTAAGTTCATCAAATTCATAAAACTAACCAATTCAATATGATTTAATTAATAAACAAATAATTAGCAATAAAAATGATAAACTCGAATAAATATAATGAAATTCGTGGATCAACACTAAAAAGCGACTGTACCGACCAAAGTAGAAAAACCGTCTTTTGTTTTTGTTCTCTTTTTTTCGTTCCAGAATTTTAATTGAAAAGTTGAGTTCCAATAGAACTCCAACCTTTTTGAATTCTGGAACAGAGAGAATGAAAATGACGTCATGCTGGTGATGCAGGAAATTCGAAGAGCTTCACCAGACAATGACGTCGTTAAGAAAATGTCAGGTCGGGATGGCCTGCTACACTACTAATGCTTGCCTTTCATTTCACAGAAATGTTGTTGAGTGCATTTCGTTGATTTGAAGAAAGTTCGATTTCCCACAAGGAATTTTTTATATTGGTAAGTTGTTATTCGGGGAAAAACGGTGGGGGAGGGGGTCGCTATGTATTATAAATAAAATCTGAATGGCAGGAGAATATGCAGTTCCTAAATTGGTCGAGAAGATGAAATGATGAGAGTAGATGAAATGCATATGCTGCAGTACATTGGTGGAGTGTTGCAAGCAGACAGAATTCGGAATGAGTGTATTAAAGGTATGTTGGGGGTTTGAGGACATCGCGAAAATCAAGCAGAGAAAGAATGGCCACCTGTCTATTACAGGGTGAAGCAGGCGTTTGGAATCTTCCAGGACAGAGGAAGACCAAAGGTTGTGATAAGGCATATGATAGTTTGTGAGGTGGATGTGGACCTAGTAAGAGATAGGAAGGAGTGGAGGGTCAAAACCTGCCACAACCTTATACCCAGGAGTCAAGCACGCAACCATTGACCCACGATACAAACCGTATTTATGCTAATTAACAGCGTCCTCTAATAAACGGCGCGCTGTTTACTAAAGGTACTGAATTCATCATCATATCCTTATCCCGCCTGGGGCAGGGTTGGGTCTGTGGGTCCACTGAGCATGCTCTGACTGGGGGCACCCCAGCCAGGCATCTGGAACTCACAGGAATATTGGCTGGCTTGTCTATCGGGGAGCCTTATTAAAGGTACTGAAATATAAACAGCGCCCTCTAATAAACCACGTCCTCCAATAAACGGCGCAACAAAAAGCCTTTGAAAAAAATTAACGGCCCGCCGTTTATTACAATAAATACGGTATATGCAGCGATGGACCCAGGATACATGCATTCCATGATGGACATAGGAGTGCAGCACGTAACCATGAACCAAATACTTCGAAAAGATTAAAATAAAGCAGAGATCTTCGAAGGTACAATGTACTTGCCTTGTTATCACCACACTTGGTGCCATCCCAAGTCAGTCCCATATCTCTACTACTGCCTAGTGACCCTCGAGCTACCCTACAATTCCAAACAAAAAAAAATGTATTACAATGCCGTTCTCATGACTTCACGCAACTTCTTAAGAATTCATATACAGTGGTACCCCACTTAACGAACGTAATTCGTTCCAGCGATACGTTCGTTATGAGGGGTGTTCGTTGTGCAGAACACAATTTTCCATAGATCTCTATGTTATATTGTGTAATTCGATCCGGGTTGCCACGAAAAATTGTGAAATTGTTAAGAAGTTAAAAACAAAGTGCAGTGCTGATTGTTTATGAGCGAAAACACTCTAGGACCCATTTTTTTTGGGGGGGTTCATACTTCACAAAAACTAGGAATTGCCCTGCAATGAGAAGGCAGTCAATTACTTGCAGTGTGCAGTTGAATGGTGCTCGTCAGCAAATGCCATGCATTGAGGGGTCCATTCTCCTACTCCCGTCAGTAGCTCGTCCATAACCAGAACACCCCCAGTATTTTCCCCAAGGTGTCCTTAACCTGGCTGTGGAATGGAACCATCATACGAGTACATATCCTAAACTATTCGAATAAACCCCTTTTCTACCCCCTTTTGCATAATGCCTGTTGTGGAACACAGTGCCTGTTGTGGCCTTCTCCAAGTCGATAATGATGGTATGGAGATCCTTCTTAGCGGCTCTATACTTTTCTATCATCTGCCTCAGAATGAAGATTCGTTCCATTGTGGACCTGCCTAGCATGAACCCAAACTGATTTCCACAGACACTAGTTCTATCCTGGAGGCGACAGTCTATTACATTACATTGGTATAACTCATTGGATTAATACCTCTATAGTTACTACAATTTTGGACATCCTATACCAGTGGTGGTGAACCGTTTTTGAAGACGGGTCACAATAACACAAAAGAAAACCAAGAATTTGTCCACGGGTCAGATGCAAGCACTATTCAATTTTATGAATAAAAATAAGTTATTATTAATAGTGAAAAAAGTTTATTAAAGGAGGGAATAGAGAACATCATCCAACTTTTATTACACCTTTAACATCATCTCATTAACACTCGGGCCACTTAAAATTGCACGGTGGGTCGCAGGTTCGCCACCACTGTCCTATACAGTTCCTAGTTCACTTTGTATATTGAACAAGCGTTCGTTATGTGAAACAAGTTCGTTATGCGATACTCCCGTGCTTTTTTGACGGTGTTCGTTATAGGGAGCATTCGTTATACGAGGCGTTCGTTAAGCGGGGTACCACTGTAGTTGAGGGATGGAAAACATATCATTCCACTTACTTGCATTCAAATTCATCCCCACTAGTTGATATTATAGTCCTGGAAATTAGATCACCAAGACCTTGCACTATTGGACGCTGTGAACCGCCGTAGCACTGAAGAGATCCACACAGGATGTTTCTGCAATAGAGACAGAGAAATGGGGTACACAGTCAAAAAGTCAACCATTTACTTTCAATGAACTTCTAACCTGATTAACTTACGGTTCGTCACATTTCCGATAGCTACCATTCAAGTGAATGCCACAATTTCCACTTGAGCCACCTTCCTGATTAAACCGTTCATAGCAATTCTTTGCTGCAGCCTTGCCGCCAACTAAAATAATAAAGAATGGCATGTAGGCAACTCCTAACACTTTTACCGCCTATGGCAAGGGCCAGTACCCATCTTGTCCTTCTGAATGGACACAAGAGCGATATATTGGACAGTGTTTTTCCACAGCCGGTTGCCGAACAAAACTGCGACCTATATGTTCATTCATCGTTAGTCTCTTGTTCGTTGGGGCATTCCACCGACGCTCCCGGAAATTTGGCCTCATCTACCCGTTGCATAGTACAGAGGGATCTTTAACGTGCAAATGGCATCGTGCACCACACGGGACCTCGGGTTTATTTTTTATCCGAAAGAAGGCGAACTCAGGACTGCTCTCTCGCCCGAAAGAAGCCAACCCACCTCGGCCCAGTATCAAACCTAGAATTACTGACGCAGTTACCGAGCTTGATAACCACTGCACCACCGACATGGGCGCTGTGAAGAATGGCATGCCAAAATCAAAAAGAAATGCCATAACTTGGATCAAATTGACCTAAGTGATGGGATGACATGATGTTCGAAACATGCACACGTGCTATATTACAACCATTACTAATCTCACATTTCCTTCAAGTCCTCTTTCCCCACTTCTACGGCAAGGTTCGAGGGCCATTCTTTTAGTAAGAACCGTTTGCAGGTCCTATCCGCAAATACAATTCCATGCAGTCATTTTACCAACTAATAGTTTCTCTTGTCAATTAGCATGGCTATCAGCGAATCTTAAGATGTCAACAGAAGTAGATAAAGGTACAGTCGACTCTTGTTGTAACGAACCCGAAGGGGATGAAAAATTCGTTCGTTATATCGAGTGTTCGTTATACCACGAGGCAGAGCTGGCGTGAAGCGGGTTCAGCGAGTTTGCAGGACCCGCCCCTGGCCGGCTTCGGCCCAGTTTTGGTTTATTCTGTTAGTGTTTTAGGGCCCTTCAACTACAAGGTCATTAGAGCCCCGTCCACCTTGTAGTTCTAATGCAGTGACTGCACAGATACCACACTAATGCGACGATTTTTGGGTATTAGCAGTACCCAGTCTTCCCAAGCGATCACCGATGTCGGGAAGAGGCGAATTGCGTTGGACACACCAGTCGTCGTCTGATAACTAAAGTTAAACAGCGCAACCCCAGCTAGTACTGACGTGGGTGGTCGCTTGAGAAAACTGGGTACTGCTAATACTCAAAAATCGTCACATTAGTGTAGTGTCTGTGCAGTCCCTGTATAAGAACTATACTGTGGACGGGGCTCTAATGACCTGGTAGTTGAAGGGCCCTAAAACATCAGCGAACAAAGCCACCCATGTCACTACTAACTGGGATTGCGTTGCTTAACTGGTGTGTCCAATGCAATATGCCACTCTCCTTTGGCTCAGGCTTGTGCCGAGGTGCGAGCCTGGTTCACAGCTTTTGCCAGAACCCGGCCTCGCCTTTACTAAGGCCCCATGCGCAGGCCTCTACATTACAGAATGCAAAATGTATTTTCTTACACATTGACCTGCTGGCTCAGCAGCTGGTAGAAATTCAGGGGCAGATAGGGAGATTAGAAAGTATGATGATGGCTAGTGCAAGGCAAAAGCATGGAAGCAATGGGGCACTAGACATGAAGGGTAAAACTGTGGACAAGACAGCAGGAATAAAGGTGAGTGAGAGGGAGACAGAGGGGAAGAGAAGGGGCAGACAAGGAGACAAAGGACATGATAAAGGGCATGTGGACAGGTCAGTCCTGATACTGGGAGATAGGGCAGTATCAGATGGGTTAAACCAATTGACCATGAATGGCAAGGAGAGGGATAAGGTAACAGTGGTATCACTGCCAGGGGGAAAAATCAGAGATTATAGGGACTGTCTAAAAGACTTACTTAGAGGAGAAGGGATGGAGTGTTTGGTGGTCATCTGCCTTGGAGCAGAGGAACTGGCAGAAAGTAATGCTGTGAATGTGTGGGAAGCACTGACAGACCTCATTGCAGGCTGCAGGGAGAGAAGGGGGGTATCTATCAGAGTTTGCACTATCCCTACAAATGGTGAGAACAAAATGGAGAGGGCAAGGGCAACCTGGATAAACAGAAGGCTGTGGCAGTACAGAAAGGACTTGGACATCCAGCTCATAGAAAGCAGGGCCCCCTTGATAGGACAGGAGAGATGCTGGGAGCGGCGAGTTGCGTTGGACACACCAGTTCTCGTCTGATCACTGAAGTTAAGCAACGCAAGCCCAGTTAGTACTGACATGGGTGGTCGCTCGGGAAAGCTGGGTACTGCTAATACCCAATAATCGTCGCATTAGTGTAGTGTCTGTGCAGTATATGCATTAGACCTATACAGTGGATGGGTCTCTAATGACCTCGTAGTTGACGGGACCTTAAACTCCAACAAACAACAAACAACAACAAGAGATGCTGGATTGGAACTAGTAACCACCCCACAAGAAAAGGCACCAGATTGATGAGGAATCAGATGCAGGCATTTGTGAAGGAGTTCCTAGCTAGAAAGGAGCAAGGGAGGCAAGGGTGATAGGGCCATACAAGGAAGCCTGAGGATTGCTTTTGCAAATGTGCAAGGGGTGAGGAGGAAAGGGAAGTGGAAGGAGCTATGTGAAATTATGAGGCAGGAAAAGGTAGATATCATGGGGCTGGCTGAGACACATCTAAGGGGGGAGGAGGGGTATGTAGATGATGATGTCAATGCAACCTTTTGGAACAGAAAGGATGGTGAGAAGAAAGGAGGTGGGGTTGGAATCATGTGGGGGAAGAAAATTAAGGGAATAAGGTGGGGTGAGGATTGTAGGGAGCATGGGTGGATAAAGGTACAGAGAGGAGGGAGAGAGCTGGCCATTGGGGTAGTATACATGGGTATAGAAGGTACAGGAGGGGGCTGGAATGAACGTATATACAACTGCTTACAGGAGGACATGGAGGGCCTGCACCTGGAGGGCTACCAAGTTGTAATAGTGGGGGACTTCAATGGGCATCTACAGGAGATGGATGGGGTTGAAAATAGAAATGGTAGGATGCTAAAGGGCTTTGCATGTCAAAACGGCATGGTAATAGTTAACCTTCTGAAGTGCTGTCAGGGAAGGATCACAAGGGTGGGACCACAGAATGGCTCATGCATTGACTTCTGCTTGGTAGAGAATGATCTAGTGCAGGAGGTGTGTGGAATGACAGTGGATGAGGAAAACAGGGTGGGTTTATATTCTGACCATAATCTAATTATGATTACTATGAAGGATAGGAACATAAAGGAAAAACGGATACATGTGGAAAGGAAAGTCAGCTGGCAACTGAAGAAATGGTTTAAACAGGAGGAGTTCCAGAAGGACATGGAAGCTGTACTGGAAAGTAAAGAAGCCACATATACTGAACTTATAAGTGCCCTAATAGACAAAGCTAATGAAGGACAGGGAAGAGGTAAAGGAAATGGGAATAAATGGAAGAAACCATGGATGGATGATGAGGCATGGGAGGCTATTGAAAGTAGACGTCAAGCTAATAGGAAGCATAGGCAAGCAGTTAGAGGGGGAGATGAGGAAAGCATTAGACAAGCATGGGATGCCTATCAACAGAAGAAAAGAGAGGTAAAGGAAGTAGTGGGTAGGAAGATAGCAGAGGGGGATAGGAGGAAATGGAGGGAAATCATGGATGGGGGAAAACAGATGACCAAGAAATTTTGGAGATATGTCAGGGATAGACGTAGAGAGAGGAGTGAGGTAGTAGGTGATGGTAGGAAAGCTTTAGTGGATAAGGATGGCAGAAATATAACCAGCAGAGAAGGCATTAGAAGGATTTTGATGGAGTATGGATGTGGGTTCTCCTCTACTGGTGGAAAGGTGGTGGAAGGGCCAAACAGACCAATAATAAGCCAGAGAGCATCAGCTGGAGAGGCATGCTTTACCAGGGTAGAGTTAGATAAGGAGATAAATGCATTGAAGTTGGGAAAAGCATGTGGGGAGGACAAGGTAGCAAATGAGTTTCTCAAGGCACTAGGAAGTAAAGGTAGAGAACTGCTCTTAAGGATATTTAATGGGTGTTTAGGGGATGGAAAATTACCAGATGACTGGGGCATCACATGGGTAGTGATGCTGTACAAGGGCAAGGGAAAGAGCAAGGAAAGTTTGGACAGTTACCGGCCAGTAGCTATAAACAGTTGCATGTATAAGCTATTTGCTGGGTTAGTATGAGGGCGATTAGGGACAATAATAGAAGGGTCAGGCAAACTAGTAGAATTCCAAAATGGGTTCCGAAAGGGGCGTAGAACGGGTGATAGTCTGTACATGATTACACAGATTATGGAAGTAGTACAAAGAAAGAAAGGGAAGGCATACCTCTGTTTCCTGGATGCCAAGGGGGCATATGATAAGGTGAATAGAGAGAAGCTATGGGCAGTTCTTCCCAAGTATGGGGTTAATAAGGGGCTAGTGGAGCTGCTCCAGAAGCTATATATGGGCACTAGGTATGATTTCCATTGGGAGGGAATAAATATGGGACAGATAGGTGTGGACAAGGGATTGCAACAGGGCTGTCCATTATCACCAATGCTGTTCCTAGTGTACATCAATGAACTGGGGCTCAAGCTCCAAGATAGTGGGCTGGGGTTTCCTCTGGGGGATGGTAACAAATTGCCAGCCATCTTTCAGTGTGATGACATAGTTCTGCTGACAGAGGGTGAGGGAGAGCTCCAAGAAGAACTGGATATCTGTGAGCAGTTCAGTAGGGATTTCCAGTTAGAATTTGGTCAAGATAAAACAAAACTGATGATCATTGGAGAGGATGGCATGCAGCCTAGTAATAAGATGCCAATCAAGCTTGGGGAGAGGGAGATAGAGGTGGTGTCAGAGGTTGCATACCTGGGGGTTAAACTCACAAATGATAGGGGATACTTAAAGGCAATGGAGGAAAACATCATGTGTAAGATAAAAACCAGAGAAGGATTAATAAGGAAACTGGCGTTTGATTCATTCTCAAGGTATGAAATGGTTAGGGGGCTATGGAAAGCAGTAGCAGTTCCAGGGCTAACGTATGGAAATGAGGTTCTGTGCATTAGTAAAAAGGTAAGGGACTGTATGGAAGTAGCCCAAAGAAGGTTAGGCAGGATGGCATTAGGGGGAAATAGGTTCACAGCAGTAGAAGCAATACAAGGGGACATGGGGTGGTCTACATTTGAACAGAGAGAAATGATAAATAAGTTGCTATACTTATGCAGGATATGGGGGCTAGGGAAGGAGAATCCGGTATGGCAGGTCAATGCATGGGTAAACAACATGAAGGTATTTACCAACTGGGAGAGGAGGGTAAACCAGATGTCAAAGAAGATAGGCATAACACTGCAACCCAGGGAGAGCAAGGAGGGGGCAACAACATTGCAAAGACTAGTACAGGACAAAGTTAAGGAATGGGGGTTAGGGCAGTGGCGGCAGAGTATGGAGGGAAGGGCGGCAAAGAAAACGCTGATGGTGTATGGGAACAAGCTTAACATAGAGAAGGAGATAATCTATGACAATACGTGGGAGAGCTCACTTCTGTTTCGGGCAAGAGCTGGGTCAATGGAGACGAAACAGAGGATGGCAAAGATCACAGGTGGAGAGGTGGGCTGTGGATTGTGTGGGGATCGAGTGGAGGATGTCAGGCATGTGATCCTGGCCTGTCCAGCGCTGGGCCACTGCAGGATGAGTTGGGGAACCCCCACCTTGGAAGAGGTTCTGGGGTTGATGGGTTCTGGTGTGGAGTGGGTGCGAAAGGCAAAGGTACTCCTAGGGTGCTGGTGGAGATCTAGGTATATGGGCCTGGCATGAAAAATCTCGCTAGCAAGGTATCCGTCACAAAGGATTACACATTCATATTCATATTCATATATTCTTACAAAAGGCCCTGCAAAATATTTATTTTTGAACCCGTTTCTGCAAAAGCTCGCGCCAGCTCTGCCAAGGGGCCTTGTTTTACACATCGTTTTTGGTCCCAGGCTGTTTTCGTGGATTTCTATAACTTCTAGTGGTTTTTACCTAAATTTGCTTGTAAAATTTTTTCCCAATGGCACAAAAGGATATTCTTTGTCTCTGAACTACGAAATCCAATAGCTGTTCGTTATAAAGAGAGTCATTTAGCATTTTGGGATTATGAAGGGACCAGCACAACTGTTCTTTATATCGAGTGGTTTCATTGTATCGCGTTCGTTATATCATGCAGCTAATACTTGGGAGGTATAGGCATTTTGGCCGGGACTAGCTACCCTTTTCGTTAAATTGAACAGTTCGCTATATTGAGATTCGTTATATCGAGAGTCGACTGTATTTGTCAGTAAATGACAAATATCATCTCTGGTGTGCCCAACGCAATAAGCCGCTTCCCAGGAGAGGGAGGATTGGAAGAGGGAGAGAGGGAAAGGAAACTCACAGACAAAAAGGTAAAAGGGGGAGACAGAGGGGAAGAGAACAACTACGAGCAACGAAGATAGAAATCAGGGGAGAGAGAAACTGAAAGGGATAGATGGAGGGGAGAAAGGAATTGAGCGAAACTAGGATCAAAGGAGAAAGAAATTTGGGGGAGGAGAAACTAATAGAGGAAGAGGCATATAGACGGAGAAGCAATCTTCACCAATGTTAGTTGTTGTTTGTTGGTGTTTTAGGGTCCTTTAACTACAAAGTCATTAGAGCCCCATCCACAGTACAGTTCTTATGCAGAAACTGCAGACGCTACACTGATGCAACGATTTTTGGATACTAGCGGTACCCAGTTTTCCCAAGCGGCCACCGATGTCAGTATTAGCTGGGGTTGCGCTGCTTAACTTCAGTGATCAGACAAGAACTGGTGTGCCCAACGCAATAAGCCGCTCCCAGCGTGTTGGTGGTGGTTTAGTAGTGAACAGAAAGACTCAGTCAGTGACTAGCCCCAGTCTCATTATCACCTGCTCCCTCTGACTGTGGTCGCTTACTAATTTGTCCCCGCTGACTGTCCACTGCATAGTTATAACGCAGAGACTGTCCAGACAATACGCTGATGCGACGATATTTGGGTATTAGCAGGACCCAGTCTTATAAGCGGCCACCCGTGCTAGTACCAACTGCGGTTGCGTTGCTTAAGTTCAGTGATCAGACGAGAACTGGTGTGCCCAACACAATGCAGGCGTTCACACTCTCTCACTGGTTATTTCCGCTATCTGATAACATGCATGTACTGTATGATATGAACTGCACATTACCTCCCCAAATGTATTCACACTGACTGTCACTAGTGGGACATGTGCCCAAATAACAATATCCTTTGCCATTGGTGCAGGAATTGCCATTCCTTTTAAAAATATCTTCAGGGCACGATCCCATTTTGCCATCACAAAACTCGGGAATGTCACATTCAGTCATGGCCTTGCGACACATGTGGCCTGCTCTACGTAGCTGAAAAAGAACAAGATTCCTGTAAATTTAAATAACAAGTGTATATGTATATGCCAAAAAATTTCGTATGGTATCAATCACTACCAGAGAGGAACCCTTACTTTGCAGTTATCACAACAGGGTCCTGAAGAGCATTCTGAATCCGATTTCAACTTGCAGGTGATAGGGTCACAGCAGGGATCCCGAGTGTGGCATTCCTGATATGGAAATTAATCACAATAAACATCATCATCGCCAGGAACTCTTTTAGATATGAACTGTTATGGGCAAGGCAGGGTGCCCAAATTCTTGTCCCATTGGGACATCTGTTTGATTCTCTTTTTATGCAGCCGGCAGCCAAACTAATGCTTCAACCCCAACCCTATGACTGCTTTTTTCATCAGGGCACATCTCCACCGACGCCAAGGAGGCGAGATGCTACACCTGGAAATTGCACCGATCTACTCATTGAACGGAAGAAGGGCCCATTCACGGGCGGATGGCATGGCACTACAGAGGCACACCTTTACTTTCCATCCGACTGAAGGCCGACTGGAGGCCGCTCTCATCGGCAAGAAGCCAAACAGCGGTTCAGGATCGAACCTGCAACCACCAAAGCAGTAGCAAAGCACGCTACCTCTGCCACCGAGGCGTATTAATTCAGGGGTGTCAAACTGGCGACACGCAGGCCGCATGCGGCCAACGAAGGCTAGAATTGCAGCCTTCACATATACATCTGCAGTCTGCTACTCAGAGGCGTAACTAGAGGGAAGACTTGCCTCCGGGTGAAGTTGGAAGAAGCACCACATTCCATACTTTGATAAAAACTATTAAATACCATTTCGGCAATTGTCATGTCAAACCCCTTGGTAGCAGGAAAATATTAGACCGCATTGTACGCAATCAGTTGTCGATCTAGAGCTGCATTTTCTCGCCTTAGCCTATCCCGTTTCATATCATAACCATCATTGACCCTGTCCCGCTTATGGCAAGGTCGGGGACGCACTTGGTACTGTTGGGACACATGGCCGATATGGTGGACGGCAGCTTTATGAAGCTGGCTGCCAAACTAATGCCCCAACTCCTATGCTTATTATAATCGCCTTATACGTCTTCATTGGGGCACTTTTCCTTCACCTGACCTGTCCTTGGATCTCTGGCTCCAAAAGCCCATTAAATAAAGGGATTTTACGTGCATATGACACAGTACACTCAACTTGGGATCAAGGCTTGAATCGTCATCCTACGGAAGGCGCACTGGGGCCTTCATCCTTTCTGGCGCTGACGCCATAGGATGAGCTTATACACCTGGGAACTTTGCTCGTCAACATATTTAATGTAGAAAAGGCTATTTTATGGGCAAGTGGCATCGTGCATACCACACGGCGGCGGGTCTGCAGTAGTGGCGCTTGCCTGCAGTGCAGGTTCGGAAGGTCAGCTTCCGCCTGTCCTGCCTGTCTTATTGATGAAATTGGAATGAAAAAAATTAAGATGGCCATTGGTCACCTCTTTTGAGGGATTCAAGATACGTAAACCCCCTACATGAAATCGTTTCCGCCCAGAAGAGGTCATGATTTCAGAATATCATTTACATACCGCAATGGTGCCGCAATCACAGTCTTCTCCTTCATTCAATTTACCATTTCCGCAGTGCCGATATGTGTCATTCTGTTAAAAGTAAAACCACATGTTAGTTACATCATCATTCCCTTGTCCCGTTTATGACAGGATCCAGAACCCATAGACCCTACAGGAACAGTAACACGGGGACGATCTCTTGGAGGTTATTTTAAGCAGACGGTTGCCGACCTAATGCTGCAACCCCATGCTTGCATGACGTTAGCCTACCTATTTTTTTTGGTAAGATTACTTTCAGTAACCGATATTCAGGGGAGCGCCTACACATGGAAATTTTGCCAATCTACACTTAAAATTGATTCCACGTAGTAAGGGCCATTTTAGACGCAGTGATGAGGTGCACTTGGACTTCAGTGCCGTCTAAACGAATCATCATTACTCTAAACCTCTATTGGCAGACTCGGACATCCATGTATACAACTAATACTGGGAAAATCCATATCAGCATTTATTAGCGCCGGCCTATGTCCATGTTGGGACAATTCTCGTAGTAGCATACCAGTTCAGTTTTCATGGTGTATTATTTCAGCATTTGTGGCATGTCAGTTTAGTATCCATAACATATGGATACCAACATGAGTGTTTGGTAGAGAACGGTGGGTGCTGCAAATTTCCCCTCTCCTACATTCCCTACACCTACATCCTCCCCTCCCGCAAACAGCCTCCTAAGGGTTCAGCCTGTTAAGGTGCTGTTCCACTAAGCAGTAGCTGCTATAAAAGTTGCTGTTATAATAGTAACTATTATGTGGAACACACCTACTCTTATAAGAGTTGAGCTGCTATAACAGCTACTTTTAGCCACACCTTCAAGTTGAAATTTTTCTACTTTCTTCCAAGTTGAAGTGGATTATGGGTAATTTAAAAATGGCGTCAACTGAAGAACACATTAAATGTGCCTTATCTTCACTGTTATGCAGGGCAGTATGTACACCACTGTAGGGTGACCATTCGTCCCGGATTTTCTGGGACAGTCCCAGATTCAAACTCTGCATCCTACATGGATACACATCCCAGAATTAACAATTCGTTTAAAGATTCATCAAAATAAATTTAGTTTCTATAGCATTTCCACATATGGATGGCGAAAGTGGAGTACTGTGCAACCGCCAGGTCCTAATAAAATTTGAAAGCAAAGTTTACAGAACTGTTATTAGGCCAGCTATGTAGTATGGCTCAGAGTGCTGATCAGTCAAAAATGACTATGAAAGGAGAATGCCAGTGGCTGCGATGTGAATGCTGTGCTACATGAGTGGAGAGTCATGAGCCAACAGGATCTGAATTGATTACATTATTACATGTGATGAGGAGGGGAGGAGGATTTTATTCGTCCCATTATGGGACTGGGTTGATTGGTGGCACCAGGAGTAGGGGAAGACCAAAATGGAAGTGGGGCAGGTGGTACAACGGGACATTGAGATGTGGGGTAGAGTTGAGGATAAGAACCCGCAGACCCAACCCTGCCACAGGCAGGATAAAGGTGAGATGATGATGAATACTTCCACCTACAGATTGTATTATTTTTAGAGCATAATCACGTTTCAACAGAAACTGATTGACCCATTCCTTATGTTTGCCTTATATTTGAAGAGCAGCTACACATTGTATTTTTGTGGGCGCCATTTTAACTTTTATAATAGTTCACAGTTGCATTTACCCACTTTTGTGCACTAATAGTAGCTTAGCAGTTACTCTTAGCACACTGCTATAGCAGCTACTGCTTAGTGGAACAGCACCTTTATGGCTGCTTGGCTTTCTCCCCAACCCATTAGTGAAACACACAAACTACATATCAGTTATCTGTAGCATGTTGGTTTGGCACCCTAAGCATGTGAATTCAGTGTTAATGGCATGTTATTTCAACATTTATGGCCTGTCAGTGAGTATCAGTGGCTTGTCAGCTGCACATCTGTGAAGTGTCTTTTCAGTATCTGTGAAACGTTGGTTCAGTATCTATGGTATGTCAGTTTAGTATTCATGGCATGTAATTTCAGCACTTTTTGGCATTTCAGTTCAGGGGAACTTGAAACAAGTTTTAGTAGATATCAGTCAGTAATATGTGGAACATAATTAACTGATCCCACGTCGGCTTCGGTCTACCCCTGTCCCAGGTGCTGCCAACCACCTGCATTCCTGAAATGGAACTATCGAGCTCCTCCTCCCTTCTTCTCATTACACATCCATATCACCTCAATCTACTCTCCTTCATTTTTTCCGCGATGTCCCTCACCCCCAGGCGACCTCTAATATACTCATTCCTAACTATGAACTCTCGACACCCCGCTTATATACTGCAGCCTTCGCATCTCGGCTATTTGCATTCTATTGACGTGGCTCTTTCTCAATGCCCAACACTCTGATCCGTATAGCATAGCGGGCCTAACCACTGCCCTGTAAAACTTCCCTTTAGTCTTGATTGGGACTCTCCTATCGCTCAGGACTACACTTACCTGTCTCCACTTCAACCATCCCCCATTGATTCTATGGGTAACATCCGAATCTACCTTCCTATTGCTAGAGAGCACGTCACTACCATATTCCTGGCCATCCCAATTGAAAGCTAAATACTCTGTCTCCTTCATCTTTAGCCCTCCCCTTTATATCGCCCCTCTAATATCGTTAAAACCCTTCTCTACTTGTTCCCTGGAGTCACTAAGTTTTCCCATGGACTTAGTGCTGAACCTTGGGGTAACCCAACCTTCACTGGGAAGCCCCCAGTATTTCTCCAAAATGTTCTTACCCAGGTTATGGAACCATCATACATATCCTGAATTAGAAATATGGTAAATGAGTACTAAAAAAATTTATTAATTACCCCATTAGGAGGAATTAACAGGCAACGGCGTCCACCAGTACGAAGAGACTCTAAATAATTCTTTATACTACAATCCGAAAAGTGGTATGGCTGCACTCCATCAGTACCTCTGAATAAAATAAACAAATTAAAGAGGACACTATTAATTCCAACAAAAATGTAAAGTTTGGCAACAAACACACACTCCTTGCTCCATCACGTTCCCAAACCCTTTTCTCAGCCCTTCAGTCCAAAGAAACACATGGGTGAACTGTTGGAAGGTGCTTTCGGGCTGTCGGCTGCCGACCTAATGTGAGAACCACTGCCTATTTAACGTTGGTCAATACTGTCATCATCATAATTGCTAGCCCTCTTCCCGCCTATGACAGGGTCATGGCCCAGACTTGCACCAATGGAATCCATGAGCGATATGTTCGCTCATGGTTCTTGTACATGCAGGTGGTATGGTTCTTGTACAAGCAGGTGACGTTGTACACAACACACAAGACATAACTTCACTCCTCATTCGATGAGAGGCGCACTCAGGGCTCCTCGCCTGAAAGAAGTCAACAAAACTGGATCCAGGTTGAAACCTGGAACCACTGAGGCAGTGATCGAGCACGCTACCTCTGCGCCACTGAGGCAGGTTTGAAAACATTTAAAGCAGATCACAAAAGAACATCAAATATTGTATTGCTTTCTTCTTATATTTATAATTAAGCTGTATTATATTTGGTGATGACTGATTGACCCTCGGATGAGAAAGCGCATCAAGAAATATCTCAACCATTCGTCGTGCCCCAGACCAACCCTGTGCTCAGATTTTGTGAACGGTAGGTCACATTGCACACCTGCAGACAGCACCATTACTTTATTCTTATAGTATGTTTGATGGTGTACATATGGAGTTTCCCTCTAAGTATCATGTCAGTCCTTTGGTCAATTCCCCCTCAAGTATCAGGTCAGTCTTTGGACAATTCCCCCTAATAACCAGTTAAGTCCTTGGACAATTTCCCCTCTCCAATAATCACGTCTGTCCTTGGAGAGTCCATAATCACATCAGTTCTTGGAGAGTTCCCTCCAATTATCTCAGAGCCAGGAAAACAGGGTGGACTAAACAAAACAGTTTTAATCTTACCTCCGCATATTAATTAAAACTCTAAAAATTCAGTCGGCTGATCAAATAATTAGCACAACTGCATTTTTGCTCAAATTACTCAGATTAAGAGAAAGAAATTATGAACACTTACACAATGGTTCCTGCCATGATACATCCATGCCAATCAGGACAATGACATTCTTGAAAAAAAAAAGAAATTATAAATTACATTAGGCAGGCAGGTGCAGCGCAACTTAGAGGTAAAGTCCATCTTCCTCAATTTCATCATCATCCCAAACCCATTTCTCTGGTTTACAATTCAAGCCTCCAAGTTCTCAATTGGGCATAGGCCAAATTTCGTTCAGTTTCATTCACCAATCTTGGGCTATCGAGTTCTAAACATATCCTGTCTCTTATGGCCTCCCTGCAAGAAGGATGATCACGTAATTTCAGGGCAGAGTACGCGTAGACAAGCTCGGAATTTCCCAGCTCCTGCCAATGGGCATTGCACATAAAAAGTTTTTTTTTTTCTGGAATTTTCCTGTTCTTGATAGTTGGGATGGTGAAAAGACGCCTTTCACTGGAATATTCCTGCTCCTGACCACGGACATGATGCAATGAAAAGCTTTTCACTGGAATGTCCCTGATCTTAACGACGAACGTGGTGCAAAAAAATAACGTCTTTTGCTGGAATGATCCTGCTCCTGACAATGGGCAGTGCGCCAGGTCCTTTGCCAGGCAGTATGCATTACATATAAGGCAAGATGCGTAGTTTTTGTTCTCTAGTATGATGTTAAACCAGGCCACGGATTAACTTCCCATCGGATGGAAGGCGCACTGGCAGCCTCCCTTGAAAGGAGCCAAACCAAATCAAACCAGTATTGAACCTGAAACTCAAAGGCGCAGCTGTGGAGCATACTATCACTATTATAACCAATACTGGTTATTTCAGGTTATTACAATTCCACCTGCTATCACATCACGCATCATAGGAAAATGTGGCAGGGTCGGGTCTTCGGGTTCTAGCCCTACACTCCCGCCTATCTTTATGTACAACCTGTTCCCACGTCTTTGTTCCTCCCTTGCCCCTGCGGCTTCCAATAGCCTGCATTCCAATCCTAGACCTAACGAGCTCCTCTTCTCATCACGTGCCCATACCACCTCAATCTGTTCTCTCTCTCATCTTTTCTGCGCTGTCCCCCACTCCCAAATAATCTCTAATCTAATGTACCCATTCCTAATTCCATCCGCTCTCGACACCCCATTCATGTACCGCAGCATTCGGTTTTCAGCTCCTTGCATTCTATTTACCTAGTTCTTCCTCAGTGCCCAACATTCTGTTTCACACAGAACTAGTTGGCCTAACCACTACCCTGTAAAACTTCCCTTTCCACTTTATTGGAATTCTCCGATCATGCAGGGAGCGGCGAATTGCGGTGGGCACACCAGTTCTCGTCTGAACACTGAAGTGTTCAGACATGGGTGGCCGCTTGGTAAAACTGGGTACCGCTAGTATCCAAAAATCGTCGCATTATTGTAGTGTCTGTGCAGTCCCTGCATCAGAACTACATTGTGGACGGAGCTCTAATGACTTTGTAGTTTAAGTGCCCTAAAACGCCAACAAATAAACAAGAATAAATCCTATCATGCAGGTCTCCACTAGCCTGCTCCTCCTCAGCCACTCTATAATGATGCTATGGGTCCTTGTCACCACTTGGCCCCCAGAGAGTACGTCACCATTATTTCCCTGTCCGTCCCAATTGAAAGCGAAATGCTGACTTCTATCGTTATTCTAATATGAAACTTTCATTAAACACTAGACAAAATTTTGTTATTTTAATTATTTTGTTGGTGTTGTAGGGTCCTTCAACTACACGGTCACCAGAGCCCCGTCCACTGCATAGTTCTAATGCAGAGACGGTTTTTTGCTATTAGCGGTATCCGGTGTTCCCAAGCGGTTACCCATGTTAGTACTAGCTTGGGTTGCGTTGCTTATCTTCAGGTGATCTGAGGAGAACTGGTGTGTGCAACGTAAAAAGCCGCTGTCGTGTTAATTTAAGCAATGAATGAAGAAGATTGGATTTACCCCGTTTATGTTTGCAAAACACCAGTGTTTCTTTTAAAATTGTCAACTTACTGCTATCATCATGACCCATGCCAATATTGTGGCCAATTGCATGTGCTACCAATGCAGCTGTCACGTGGCTTTCATATATATTGATGTCCTAAAAAATTAAACATTTTGGGAATGAATTTCGTTATTAAATAATAGAATGGGTAAGGGGCTAGAAACGCAATTACCAACCTTGCTAATACCAACTGATCTGGTAGTGCATATCATCCGAGGAATTGCCATTACAGTCTCACCACCATGGTAGTCCAAACCACTGGAAAGAGAAATTACATTTTCTTTCAGACAACTCTTTCAACACCAGGTCATTTTCAGGGGATTTTTCATCCTTAGGTTTTATGTTATTACCACCCCTCCAAATGGTACACTTCTACAATGGGTACAACCCTCTATTGGTACTCCTTATATCAGTCACCATTTTAAAAAAAAGCCACCTCTGAAATGGGCACATCCCACCTCGATGGCACAATGTTTAGCGTGCTGGGTAATGGCGTCAGTGGTTCTAGGTTTGATCCTCGACCAAATTTTACACGTGTGGTTTTGAAAGAAGTGGAGAAATTTGACAAAACATGTGTAATGCCAAAAAGTGCTGGAAATCGCCAGAAATCACTTTTTGCCTCATGGCTTCTTTGAGGCGAGAGGGATGTCCGAAGTCCCTAATGTGATTTCCTAAGTGCACTTTTCATAAGAAGTAAAACAGAGGTCCTGTGGGGTGTTCGATGGCATTTGCATGTAAAAGAGCCCTGTCTACTATGCAACTACTAGTAAGTAACTGCTAAACCTTTTCCCACCTATGGCAGGGTTGGGTACCCATCTTGTCCCTCTGAATGGGCACAAGAGTGATATATTGGGCAGGGATTTTCTGCAGCCGTTTGCTGACCAAAGCTGCAACCCCTATGCTTATTTATCATCGGTCTACTGTTCATTCTACTATGCAACTGGTAGATGATGCAACATTTCCAGGCATAGGACTCGCTCCACTGGCGTCAGTGGAATTCCCCAAATAACAGTAGAAGCGTAGGGGTTGCAGCTTTTGCCAGCAACTGGCTGCTGAAAAACATTGTCCAATGCATCATCCGTGGGTAGCCCACTGACATAGGCGGGAAAAGGGTTAGGAGTTGCTATACCCCTCTTATGCACACATCCCTCTCATGGGTACACTCTGACCAGGTCCCACAAGTGTACCAATTGGAGAGATTTTGATGTACTGTTCTTATTTCAGTGGCGATGATAGTGAACCAAGGATTAAATTAACTTCTTACCTCAACAGCTGAGTTGAATCCCTTGCAACGTTGAATAATTTAAGGGATGTGTATTCTGAGAAACTTTGGAGAGCACTACGAATGTCCACATTAGTTTTGATGTGATCAGTGTCCTCCCAGGTCTCCAAGTAGATGATGGATACTCTTGTCTTCAGCGGCATGAAGTACTGAAATAAGAAATACTGATGGTATGTTATCTGCATGGTTTTATAATTTGTTGTTTAAAAAAGTGCCTGAAAATTGCAGCAAAATCATATTTTAACTGCAGCAATTTTAAACGTGGTGTTAGCCTTAGAATCACAACATGGGGTCACTGGTGACCCCAAGAATCTTAAAATGCATCATATCTTTGTTATTAATTACCATATTTGCCCCTGTATAATATGCACTTTTTGACAAATCTTGCAGACCCTAAATCCTCTGGTGTATTATCTAAAGATATACAAGGGTCACTTTTTATGTAAGAACCATGCTGGCTTAAAAGTAAACAAATAAAGTTTTTTTTGAAAATTTTTATTTCTACAATTACCAAAATGCTTTAGCTATTTTTGATGTAATCCTCGTCCCACATGAGTCGTTTTTCTGGACCAGAGATGAGTTTGACATTCCCCTCATCATAAAAGTCGACCGCCAGTCCATTCAGTCAATTATTGACCATGTGTTTCATTTTGTGCTCCTGCTTTAGCATTCTTGGAACCCACTGTACATAGCAATTTTATAAAGAACCGATTGGGAAACATCACGAAAATTCTTATACAATTCGTTAATAGTGAAGCACCTGTACTGCTGAATGTGTGCAGCAATAACTGGTTTCATTCAGTTCGTCAGTGATTATGACGTTACGGATTCATGAATGTTTGTTCTTCCACCATTAAGTAAAGAACGCAATTTTTTTTAACATTCCCTCCATTCATCACACCATCCCTATACACTTTAATTGGTTGCCAATGGATTTTGGCAGGGCGAATGCTTTTTGCATTTAAAAATCGAATAACACAGGGAACTTCAAAATCGGTGGGAGCAGTAATGGACATAGCCAGAAGCGTAACTAGGGGGCGAGGGGGGACAGATGTCCCCGGGCGCAGAAGGCAGGGGGCGCAAAAATTTACACCAAAAATGCGCTTAGCGGGTGCCAGAGGGCACAGATTTCGGTCTTTGTCCCCGGGTGCAGAGAAGAACCAAAACCGCCTTTTTCAAGGCGAACACCTTGTGATTCCAGAGGACGGTAGGATTGCGGTTTATTTGGGCCCGTTGAGTGGTGTGAGAGGCTTGGTGTGAGGTCGGCATACTTGGCCTAACCTCACGCCATTTCTGCTGCTCCCATCGTGCTTCACTGCAGCACATGTGTCATCTGCATAGACAGGCACTGGGCTGCATTGGAGCTAGGAGCCCAAATTTATCTGCAGAAAATATTTTAATCATTTATTTCATTATATATTTATTTAAATGTTTAATTATTAATTTACATATTTACATATTTTATTTATTATTTTATTAGTAATTTATTGGTTATTGGTTTGTGGTTTATGGGTTTTGTAGTTAGTAGTTTGGTTTAGTGATAAGTTTTAAGTTGTGAAGGGACTGCCAGGTGAGTGTGAGACCTCCACTCACTTGGCAATGATTAGTCCACTAATGAGTGTCTCCTGTGGGGTTGGACGGCACCCCCTCACAGGTTGCCCTGCTACTATCACTGTGGGTTCTGGACGTCTGGCTGGGGTGCCCCCAGTCAGAGCTGTCATACCAAATAAGGGGGGTAGACTTAGACTAGGCACGTGGAATCTGGGGACCCTCTCGGGGAAGACTGGAGAGCTAGTAACAATTTTGAAGCATAGGAGGGTCAGTGTTGCATTCCTCCAGGAAACGCGTTGGAAGGGTAATAGGTCACGGGCCCTGGGGGAGGGATACAAACTCATCTATGCAGGTAGTGAAGAGGGACATTATGGGGTGGGTATTGTATTAAGTAGTGAACTACAGCAGGGGGTCACCTCAGTTAGGAGAATTAGTAGTAGGTTAATGTTAGTTTCTGTAGTTTGGCAGGGTATAGGGCTCCACCTCATAAGTGCGTATGCCCCCCCAAGCAGGCCTGAGTGACACCATAAAAACAGCCTTTTGGAATGACTTTGATGATTTGGTACACTCAGTAGACAGTACAATTAGACAGGGCAGGGGAAATGAGC
Source organism: Trigoniulus corallinus (assembly GCA_013389805.1). Taxonomy (NCBI): domain Eukaryota; kingdom Metazoa; phylum Arthropoda; class Diplopoda; order Spirobolida; family Trigoniulidae; genus Trigoniulus; species Trigoniulus corallinus. The sequence goes on along the minus strand of JAAFCE010006156.1, from coordinate 2,692,341 downwards.
GTCTGATTATTGGGGGTGACTTTAATGCACATGTGGGTAACAATGGTCTGGGATATGAGGAGGTACATGGGGGATGTGGGTATGGGATGATCAACCCAGAGGGGCAGAAGGTCCTTGAGACAGCAAGAGCACATGGCCTTGCATTGGCCAATACTTGGTTCAAAAAGAGGGAAAAGCACCTAATCACTTTTCAGTCACCACAGGGGAGCTCCCAGATAGACTTTTTCATGGTTAGGATGCAGCACAGGGCAGAGATCCAAGACTGCTGGGCTCTACCCAGTGAGGATTTCCAGAAGGAGAGTGGCCATAAGCTGCTCATGATAGAATTACTAATGAAGGGGACAGTTAGGCAACATACTTGGAAGGGAGAATCAGTTATTAGGTGGTGGAAGTTGCCCACCAAGGCAGATGAATTCCAGCAGGAGGTTCTCAGCCAGGTTGACTGGGAATGGGATGGGTCAGCCAATGCCATGTGGGACAGGGTTGCTAGGAAAATTAGGAGATGTGGTGAGGCTCTCTTAGGTAGGGGTAGAGTAGGAGGAGCTTATCAGGGTAGGCAGACATGGTGGTGGACTGAGGAGGTGGAAGCTGCAATCAAACTAAAGAAGGTAGCTTTCCATAGGTGGAGAGAAATAGGGGACCAGGTTTCAAAGATAGACTATGTTCAGGCAAAGAAAAATGCCAGAAGGACCATTGCCCTGGCCAAGTATCAGAAGTATGAGGCACTATATGAAAAATTGGGGACAAGGGAAGGAGAGAAAGCAGTTTTTAGACTGGCTAAAACCAGGGATAAAATGAGTAAGGACGTTACCAGGGCTATGACAGTCAAGGATACCAATGGTAGGGTTCTGTTCCAACCAACAGAGGTGATCAAAAGGTGGGAGGAATACTACCACAGCCTCTTAAATACTGTCACCAGTGTAACAGCCACAGCAAGCAACCCAAGCATAATTCCTCAGGCAGTGGACAGGGTGAGTGAGGCTGAAATCGTCAGAGCCCTTCACAAAATGAAAGGTCACAAAGCAGTAGGCCCAGATAAGATCCCCATCGATGTTTGGCACACCTTGGGGACCACTGGCATTGCATGGCTTGTGAAGCTTTTTAATAAGTTAGCAAAAGGTGATAGGATGCCATCTGCATGGCGTGAGAGTTGGATAATTCCATTGTTCAAGGGCAAGGGGGATGCCCAGGACTGTGGAAACTATAGAGGCATTAAGCTAATGAGCCACTCTATGAAGCTGTGGGAGCGAATCATAGAGTGTCGCCTCAGAGAGCAGACTAGGGTCCGGGGAAACCAATTTGGATTTATGCCTGGTAGGTCCACCATGGAACCAATCTTTATTCTAAGACAGATGATAGAGAAGCATAGAGTAGCAAAGAAGGACCTCCATGCAGTATTTGTTGACCTGGAGAAGGCCTATGATAGTGTCCCTAGACAGGTACTGTGGAGCGTTTTAAGGAAGAAAGGGGTTGATGAGGGCCTTATTAGGGTAGTGCAGGATATGTATGAAGGTTGCATCACTAGGGTGAGGACAGCATGGGGAAACACTGCAGGTTTCAACGTGCTGGTTGGGGTGCATCAAGGGTCAGCACTTAGCCCATATCTATTTACGCTAGTAATGGATGAGCTGCTGACGGGAGTAGGGGAATGGGCTCCTCAGTGCCTGGTATTTGCTGATGATGTGGGACGGCTAGAGGAGTCCAAAGAGGATGCACAAAAGGGCCTACAGGACATTAAGACAGCAGTGGAAAGTGGGGGTCTCAAGGTGAACATGAAGAAGACAGAGTACCTAGCTTTCAATTTTAGTGACCAGGGGCAAGGGGGTGAGCTTCACTGTGGGGGAGACAGGATTCCAGTGGTACAAAAGTTTAGGTATTTAGGATCAGTTTTCCAGAGCAATGGGGAAATAGATTCTGATGTGACCCATAGAATTAATGCAGGGTGGCTGAAATGGAGGCAGGCAAGTGGGGTCCTGTGTGACCGCCGGGTCCCAATAAAGTTGAAGGGTAAGGTCTACAGAACCGTCGTTAGGCCAGCTATGCTGTATGGGTCAGAGTGTTGGGCAGTTAGGAAGAACCATGAACGGCAAATGCAAGTGGCTGAGATGCGTATGCTGCGCTACATGAGTGGGGTGACGCGATTGGACAGAATTAGAAACGATTACATTAGAGGTAGCCTGGGGGTGGGAGATATTGCGGAGAAGATGAGAGGGAACCGGTTGAGGTGGTATGGGCATGTGATGCGAAGGGGAGAGGAGGAGCTTATTAGGTCCATTATGGGACTGCAGGTGGTTGGGGGCACCAGAGGTAGAGGAAGACCGAAGCGGACATGGGAGCAGGTGGTGCAAAGGGACATGGAGGTGTGCGGGGTGGAGGGGGACTTGGTGGGAAATAGGCGGGAATGGAGAATTAGAACCCACAGACCCGACCCTGCCTCAGGCGGGAGAAGGGTGAGATGATGATGATGATGATGATGTCCCCGGGTGCAGAATACCCTTGGTACGCCACTGGACATAGTTGATAAAGAATTTCAGTGCAACATTATGTACTTCCGCTAGCACCTTCAGAGACACTGATAGTCATGCTAATTGACAAGAGAAAATATTAGTTGGTAAAATGACTGCATGAAACTATATTTGCAGATAGGAGATACAAATGGTTGTTACTAAAAAAATGGCCCTCGTATATTCCAATAATTTTTCCCGATTCTCTTGGCAGACATCTTGTTACCATCCTGGCTGATACACTGCCTCAGCGACGCCTAGCGAAATTCACACATATTACTGAACTAACTACTGGTAAAAATAAATGAATAAAAACAAAATGGTAAATGATTTAATTTTATTTCACACATCAAAAAAATTTAATCAAAACCCAAAAACGATTCCTCATCATCTGATTCTTCAATAGTCAAAACTCTGATACGTATTATATGGGGTAATAATACTTTTTCCCCATTTGTAACCCTCAAAATTAGATGTGTAGAGAGAAATACTGTATGGTAATTGATTGACACGTTCCTTCCTATAACTTTCATTTTCCTTTTTGAGCACATTATGTAGGCACAGTATGGTTTTCAAACATTGAGAATCAACTCCAAAAGTAGTGCAACAGTGCATTTGGGTCTTTCATGACCCCATGTTGCAATACATTTTGACGTTAATCCTTATAGTTTTATAAATGAAAGTTTACACCCTCTATCATATTTTGGCATTTTTATATTAACTAACCTCATAACAATGGAATCCCAAAAACAAAAAGATGGCCAAAGGTAGACATTTGAAATTACACTGGGACCTAGACAATGAATCTACTTAAAGATGGGCACTGCATTTGGTCCAGGTTTAATTGGCTTATTTATTGAAATTTGGTGCATGGCGAACTATACTTCTCGCCACGAAAGTTGACACATTGGTGAGAGGCAAAGGACGAATGCACCTCTTAAGATAGGGAAAGCATTAAAGTTTTACTTGTCATTAGTTATTGGAACTGTTTACAAACCCCCTAGTTTTGGTAGTGAACTTTCCTCCTTTCTACCTCCCATGTGTCATCTTTCATGGCAAGCACTATACTTCACCAAGGCATCCACTTGAGGATTTAAAAATAAAATGGCATCATTTATGACCCCATGTTGGGACATTTGTCACAGAAATGTCATGTTGTGATTCTAGGGTTAAGATTGTTTCATGGCAGGGAGGGCAAAAGTAAATAGACCACTTTTCCAATAGGCACTTAAGGCTCCT